>QGOA01008927.1:0-10509 GCA_003313075.1 Termitomyces sp. MG16
CACCCTTGATCAGCTCGAAGATGATACTGAAGAATGGATAAGTTGAGCATAAGCTGTGGACGAGTAAGATACTCACGCTTGGCGTTTAATCTCGCCCTTGGGATATTTATGGATAATTTCAGCCGATACAAGATCATGCCACTCCCATTTTCCAGGAGCGCCCCGTCCCATCGCAGATTGGAAAGTTGCCAGCTGCGCAACGGCCTGAAGATTTTTAATGGCATCGATAGCTGTCTCGATAGCTTCATAATCGGCGTTCTCTGGCTCGGTTACTTTGAGAATAGCCTCGAGGCTACCCGGCAATTTCTGAAGGTGCTCTGTTGGTCGATTTAAGAAGTGCTTCAGGTCGAGGCGGGGCGCATCTCCATTCCGAGAAGACTGCCGAGAGCATCTCTGAAAACCAATGCTAAGGGAACTGATGGGAGTTTGTAAGGTAAGAACACAAACCTCAATGAAGAGTTTGAACTCTGGATTGCGCTCCATCTCATCCTTCAAGCGCTTCTCTCCAATTGGGTGGTGTCCAATATACGCAGGGTATGGCAACCTGAACTCAACTGCTGCATCGAACATGACATCGCCAATGGCCCTGATTACTGGCCCCTCTTCTCGCTGACGAACATACATGACTTCGATGAGGCGTCGATTACATTCCCGCAGATCGAGGATGCCGCCAAATACGTCGTCGATAAATTCATCAACGTCGTGTACAACTGGAGGACTTGCTTTCCTCAGCGGTCGGATGAAGTTCAACTCGACGATATCGAGGTCCTGAACATATTGCTCTTCTTTTTCGATAAGGTTGTGGATGATACTAATTGCAACAATTTTGAGCTCAATGACTCAACAGGGAAAAAAATGTTCACTACGAACTTTTGACGTTGGATCTCTGTGTCTGATAGATGGCGTGTAATTTCGGGTCCAACTTTTGTCTCCCATGTTTTTGTAACAGGAGCCTCCGTCACCTCCTCAATGGTCGGCTCCAAATCCGCAAAAGAGTTGCCCTGATTTAAGATATGATATACAATGGGATCAGAACTAACTGGGCAAAGTGTACACACCTTACGAGGACAGGTATAAGAGTAACATGGTAGACCCTCTGCACAACTTGGTGAGTAACATCGTGTCAACATCGTCACAACACCAGTCGGTAGCTCTTCCGGGACACCATGGTCAACTCCCATCAAGTCACCGAGGAAATTATAAACGTCTTCGACGTTATCTTGCACTTTTGACGTGTCGTCCCATTCAACTTCAGAAAAGAAGAGTTGGCTCTGCAAACTTCTTGCGACCTGAAGAGCTGCGCGCCGGTCGTTGGTCGACATCCCATGATTAATGGCCAATTCGCGTTGGATCTGAGATTGAATTGCCGACTTGGAATCATAGTTAATGCATGTCATATGTCGCTAAGAACAGTGCCAGCTGGTACTTACTACAATATCTTTCCCTGTGAAAGCCTGCTCATATTGAACACCGCCCTTGGTGTGATCAGCTCGTGGTACTTTGTCCCTAAGCTGAACAGCCATGTGCGACAAGAGAGAAATATTGATGAACCGGCTTTCGTCCTCATCGTCCTCATCTTCCCAGTAATCTTCCTCCTGAGGTTGTGGCTCGGAATCCATCTCCAACATGGCATTTCGGTTGCTGTAGTCTGCCAGTTCCCGCAACACGTCGCTTGGATGTCGTTCGAGATTGGGAGTAGCATAGAGGTAGCTGTTGGCATGCTGCCGCTGCTGTACTGGACGATAGACGTCAGGAGGTGGTGGTGGCGGTGGCGTAGGCGGCAGTTGAGGCGTTGCAACCGAAGTTGCGGCTGTAGAATAGCCGTCATCGTAGGCATATGGATTGGATGACGTCTCAGAATAGTATGAAGTTTGAGTCGAAGACAACGTGTTACTTCTGACTGCGTCGTAGACACTATGTTGCGAAGAATACGTGTTACTTCTCTCGACGGCTGTCAGAAGAGGAATCGACATAAGACCGACATGCAAAGAATTAGAATACGTACACTGAGAAGGCACATTATTTGATGAACTGGGAGCATGTGTAGGGTAATTGAGAGTATGATCTGATGGTAGAGGCTCGTAGTAATAAGGATCCACAGGCTTGTACGGCCGGTCATAATTGATGCTCTGAGTTTCCACATACTTGGCTGGATACTCCTGGCCCGGAGTAGTTGGCGGAAGAGCACCTGGCGGCCGATATGAAGGCTCGCGGGAGACCGAGTTTGAATATCCACCAGAACTGGGAGCGACCTCGTAAGATGTGTAACTAAACGCTCGATGAGGTGCGGGAAGCGAGCTTGGTGACGTTCTACCACTTGACGAGGGAGCAGTGGGAAGTCGTCGACTATTGCCGTTATTTGCGGCCGCTTTGCGCAGAAGATCGTTGGAGGATGTGGAGGAATGAGACTCGGCACTGAAATGACCAGGACGATGGACAGATTGGGCGGAAATATCCACATAAGGCTCAGGCTCGGGCATAGCTACGGGCATAACTGTGGGAGAAATGTTGCTAACGGAAGACGGACCAGGGGTCGGAGGTAAACGTCGCAAAGTATTATTGGGAGATTGAAGCTGTTGCCGGGTATCCCGAGCTGACGCTGTTGGTCCATCTGTAACCGGAAGATATTAACTATTTTAAAGACTGATTTCCAGGGGAATCGACTCACGACCCGAGGATCCTCTATGGCTCAGCGTCGCACTGGCAGGATACGTTTGACTGGGCGATGGCCGATGCTGGGCCTCTGTTGAAGAGCGTCGGTTCATCTGATCGTAATAGCCATTCTGCGATATTGGCTCCTCTGTGAAACTGGCCCAAACTTCATTGTAAAGCGCCTGGAGATCCTCGTCAACAGGGGAAATGGATCGTGAGTGTTGCATCGTCGGTGAGGACTGATACAGATGGCTGAAGGTGTCTAATAGACCGTTAGAAAGTCAATTAGATGCTCGGATTTATATAAAGGAGTTCGTGACCGTCGTCGACGTGTCGTGCAACAAGAGATCGAGAACTATCACTCGTTGCGAATACATCCGACAGAGGTCACCTGCCTTCAAGGCGCCAATAACTATCTTTCGCACTTCTACAACCACAACACTAAACTTGCCATGGATTTTTGTGCTTTAAATCTCGGCATACGTCTATTGACAACAATTTCCTCCACTTGAATACGTTGATCCTGCGTGTCGGGCTCACCTGATGTTATTCGGACCAGGACATGTTACGTAAGAAGACCAGCGTCTAATTGCGTCCCTGCTCTTGTTTCTATCCTTTCATCCACATCTCTCTCAAAGTTATGGCTGGCGACAAAGACACGCTACTTGACATGGGTTTCGATCCTGTGC
Source organism: Termitomyces sp. MG16 (assembly GCA_003313075.1). Lineage (NCBI taxonomy): Eukaryota > Fungi > Basidiomycota > Agaricomycetes > Agaricales > Lyophyllaceae > Termitomyces > Termitomyces sp. MG16. Next base: position 3,342 of record QGOA01008927.1, read on the forward strand.
GCGTAGAATGTTTGCATGTCTCCATTATTTATCATCAACCGTCCACTGATTTGGGATCATCGTATAAAATGCAGGGGCGCTCAAAGCCACTAATAACCGCGGTTTGCAGCCTGCAATGGACCACATCATTGAGAATGAAGGCAAACCTGTCCCAGATCTTGCTGTTGCATCCGGATCGTCCAGCGCAAGGCAGGACGGCATGGATGTGGACGATGATGAAGATGCCGAAGCGTTGAAATCTCTCGGTGCTGCCGCGGGTAATGTCGAAGCCAAGGTGCTCAACTCCCCGTATAACGAAAAAGATTGTATTGACTGATTCTGTGTCCAAGAGCATCAAGTGTTCCCAGTGTGGCAAAGTCTTCCGAAACACAGCTCTGGCCCAGTTTCACGCAGAAAAAAGCGGGCATGATCAGTTTGAGGAGTCCACAGAAGAGGTGGGTAGTTTTTGGGTGTTTCTGTGATGCTTTATTTTACAATTGTTCTCTCTAGATCAAACCCTTGACTGAAGAAGAGAAGAAAGAGAAGCTGGCCGAACTGAGGCAAAAGATGGCGGAGAAACGTGCCAGACGAGCTGTGGAAGATGCCAAGGAGCAGAAGGCTTCAGAGGCCATTCGCAGGAAGGCTGGAAAGGTATCTTTCTGTCGCTTTCGCTGAGCGCTTCAGATAACCCTTCGTGTAGGATATGATCAAAATCAAAGAAGAATTGAAGTTGAAGCAAGCCCAGCAAGAAGCCGAGCAGAAGAAACGAGGTAATGTCAATGTAAACTATACTTCATCTTCAAAATGAGGCTCACATTACCCAGACAAGATTGAAGACGCCAAAGCCAAAGCTGCTATTAAAGCGCAGATCGAAGCAGACAAGAAAGCCAGAAATGAAAAGATTGCTCGCGAAAAAGCTATCCGCGATGGCCTTCCTATCGCAGGCGAATCTCTTGCGTCTACTCCACAGACAGTGGCTACCAGCGCTCCCACGTCATCCGGCATGGCTGGAAAGGACTATTCGGAAACGCGGTTACAAATCCGCATGTCGACTGGCGGCCAACCGTACACAACGACGTTGTCAAGCGATGCAGGTAAGTAATTATGTTTTGTGAAATTGAGTTTGTAGGCGAGATCCCCTAACGCTCAAATGCTCCAGCCCTTCGCGAAGTTGCAGAATTCTTGGCGGCACAAGTAATAACTATCGACGTTGAGACGGTCTCCCTGGCTCAACATTTCCCGAGGTGGGTTGTATCTGATCTGACCCTTATCAGTTACTCGAATCCCATGACTGAGATGTCTTTTCCCAGGAAAACCTTCAGCCGGGACGACTTTTCTAAAAGCCTAAGAGATCTCGGGCTTACCCCATCTGCCGTACGTACTTTTCTTCAGTTTTCTGATTAGACCGCATCTAAGTGCCGAACAATCAGGTTCTCATTGCTACGCCTTAACTTTTTTTACTCGCCTAGATGTACTACATTTGTCTTGTATTATTAATGGATTGCAATTGAAGTGAAGGAAAGTTGAGGCGAGTGGTCGCAAATAGCTACAACGCGTTGTGCCTACGCGTATTCTCTGATCTCAATAGTACCATCCGAAAAGCCAACAGCAATCCTCCCCTCTTCCTCATCAACCGCAATGCGAGTCCAATCATCATTCTCTCTGTATCCAAATACAGAGGAATCCATCGTAGATTCAACAACAACTTCGGTCGAATCTTCTTGCAAATGGAGCAATTCGTCGCCCTCATCTGCAGGAATATCTCGAGCATAACTGCCCGCCAACCTCTGCCCAATATCGCCACGACCGAAATAATCTTCAGCGTGACTATCGATAAAGATTGCAGTTCCACGAGAGCCCATGGTCATGTGGTATTTTGCGAATAAACGGACGGGAGAACCGATCGCTCGCTTTATAACGGGGGTATCGCTGTACGGAAAGTTGTTTGGGGAGAGAGGCGAATTAATGTCAACCCCAGGATTAGGAAGGAGAATGAAGTGATGCAGCAAGTTGACCGGCTATGGTATGTGTCAGGATCTGCTGGGTGGAGAGTGGAATATAGCTGGAACATACCCATGGAAGAATACCTGCAAAGCGGATAAGGATATTGAGTACCGGATATCTGTCTTTTGAGCGTCGCGGCCATGTCCTTTGAGGTGATAGACTGACGCTGTCCAGATTCCATTGAAAAATGTATCGTGTGATGGGATAAATTGCCCTTTGATTGATAACAAAATCGCCGATGGAAAACATTTCGAGCGTCCTTCTTCGAATGACAATAATGACCTCATCCTGAATCATGACCTTGAGAACTGGTCCAGACTACAGACATAGACACTCAAAAATTAAGCTTTTAGGCACAAAAACTGTCAAAGATTATCATACCGGCTGTTCGCTTCTTAATTCAATATAATTGTCGTTATCTTTATGTATACGGGAAAAGTAAAGCTGTTGTCGATCGTTCTGAATAACTAGAAGTGAGTCGCTTAATGCGACAGGGCGTTCTGTGCTGTTTTGAAACTTCGACACTGTGTAAAAGCCAGAACTTGGGTCGTCTGCAGAATAGTCTATCCCGAGAAGCTCGATGCTGCGAACATCACAAAAGATCAGATAGCGTTAGGGTTTCGGACCTGGAGAAGCACGTACCTGGGAGACAGCACTGCCAAGCTGGCTAGGGAACCCGAATTCTTATTGACAGCCAGATATCTGCGGCTAATTCTGCGTTCGGCGACACATCGGGGAGGTGATAACTCCAAGTCCCAGCACTGGAGATCGAGGACGGAGCCCTCGGGCGTATGGCCCTTTACTGTGAGCATGTACCCCTTTCCCGCATTTTCTATGAAGGTAAAGCTAGGTGGTACACGTCCATCTTGATATGGGATCGGGTCTAGTTTCATGGTGAGAGTTTTTCTGGCGACGGGCGATTTATTCAACCAGTTTTTTCTCAGCGCCCACGCTTTACGGGCGAGGTATTCGAGTTCGGCCGATGACAATGAGTCGAATGGCCTGCCAAAGAGGCAAGGAATGGGTATTTGTTGCTTTGCAAGTGAAGTCAAAAGAGCCTGCCAGATGACACGGCTTTGGGTGACCAATCGAATTTTTTTGCAAGTCTTTTAAACATAAACATTTAGACCTCAAGACCGCGAGATTTTCAGGCTTACCTGCCTCATATTCAAAACGTCATGAATATCAAGGTAACAGAACAACAGATGAGTAATATCAGATGGAAGGTCAAAGAGGACCGTCATGTCTGAGTCCTAGTCCTGAGATTAGAAGAGCGAGAAGAGGGGAAAGAGTACTTTTGGCCAAGATGAAATCTTTATTTACTGCAGTAGTCGACGTGAAAGAACACACAAAGGACGCACAACTTGTTTATCATTTACATCATCGAGACAAGTGCCTAAGAATTCCTGGACCATTAAACCTTGCAGGGATGATCAAGAAGCGTCTAAAAAGAGACCAGGGAACAATCTTATTCCCTTCGACTTCTCAATGCCGTGTGCCTCGCAAGAGCTCGCCAGCCAAGAATGAACATCACCTGGATCGAAAAGCAGTCACAGTATGTAACTTTTTGCGGAATTTTCTCAACGGCAAGAGACTTTTTTTTACAAGCGTCGGAGGTTGAATAGTGAGGAATTTTCCCTCACCTTGCCTTCTGAATTATTTTACAACCTTTCTCCAGCCATCATGAGACCGTTGTTTGATAGTGTGAGTGGAAAAAAGTACCTATGGTTATCCAGATAAAGTGTATACCATGCGGGTAATTATTGTACTGCAGATCGGCTTCGATTGTGCCGACCACAGCCGGCGCAAAAGCTGGGAAGGGAGAAATCCGCGGGTTATGGGGAACTCACCTTCTTTGCCCGATTAAAAACGGCCTGCAACGGCCTGGAATAATATCTGAGGTCTGATGGCTCATCATATATTTTAATAACGAAAAGCACGGGTTTGAAATCACCGCCGCCGTCGAAATCGCACTTTCTGGACCCTGGTTCGAGGGCCGATGTATACTGACTAGGCCCGCATGTTTAATTGACTTTCCGAGGCATCAACTGACAAGATGGCTCCAGATTATTCCAAGTTGACGCATCCTAGAGTCGTCGTTTGGCGGCGTAGAAATGAGGTATTGACACTAATTGAGGATTTGTTTGTCATAGTATAGAACTCGGGCGCAGAGACATGATCACTTTATCCATTCCATGTCATCAAAGACTCATCTAACCATAGATGGAGAACAGTTTTGCTGAAGCCCAGAAGATCGGAACCACAGAGTGAAAGCTAGCATTGTGATTCAGAAATATCTTGACAACTTCTGTGAATGAAACATAACGTTACAAATGCCATCACGCCGCGGCGTACATTTCTTATGACTCGGTTTAGAAGGGAGGCTATTGGAACTCACGGCCTCGTCCCGGGCCAACGGCCAGGAAACGTGCAATTCGCATGTTACGATTGATGCCTCGTGCCAGCTACGATATATTTTTTCTTTGCGCATAAGCCGGAATAGGGAGGGAAAGCACCATGAGTTGTGCGATTGCAACGGGCTTCTGAATCTGAGAAGCGATACCAGCGAACTCATGCTAAGTTGGTTCATAAAACGTGGGAATGAGTCAGGAAGGATATGGAAACATGCCAACAGTTTGTTGCGAGATGAAGACAGCTATTGGCGAGAGTCATTGAAGACCAGACCTATGCGCACATCCAGTGCTGAATCTAGTTTGTTGAGCAACATAAAATAGATAACAAACGGGTTCGCAAGGAATGGGAGGGAAAACTAAAAAGCTGACAAGAGTGGGACTTGAACCCACGCCATATTACTATGATGAGAACCCGCGATTGCAGGTAAGCTACGCTTGAGTCACACGCCTTAACCGCTCGGCCATCTTGCCTTGATGTCTACCTGTCAATGCGACTTCTCTGGGCTTTGCCAAGGACATCGGGACTATTAGTGGCTGTAGGGACTGATCAATCAGGACTTGTCACAGGTGGCAATCGGAGAATCAGCAGGTCCCTTGCATCAAGAGGTGTTAGTTATCTCAACTGTTTTGGAGATAAATACCTGATGTCGGCGGCTAGCATGCCACCAACCGCCGGTGTAAGCCACACCGGCGGCTGTTCAGGTGACCATTGAGCCCAACAACTAGGTGCCTATCCTACAAATGCTCAGCGATGATAGCAATGACCAAGCAATAAACTCGACACCGTCTTGTCAACATCGATGAAGGTGCCTAATCAAACCTCTCTAAACCATCCATTACTATAAATATAAAAGTATTTGTGTACGGATAACACATAAGAACGAAGAACCTGATTACAAATCTCAACGAACCTAACATAAACGACGCCACACCCTCTCAGAGCCTCTCAATAATTTCTTTCACCTCCTCCGCCCTCTTCTTGAACCTCCCAATCTCACGTTCGCCATCCCTTTTAAATTTATCATACTCCATCTCCATCTGATATCGTATCCACTCCTCCACCGTCATATCCAGCTCCGCGTCCGTCAAACTCTGTAAAGGCTTGAATGGGAGCTTCGAGAGCGGGGGTACGAATAAGGGGGGTTCTGAAGTAGATGGTTCAGGAGGGGCAGCAGCGCGTGGTGGTGTCTGGGGAACTGGCACTTCCATCACGGATTCCGCTGGATGTGGCTCAGCTAGGGGCTCCGGCTCCGGCTCCTCTGGAACGGCCATCTCAAAGTCCTCAGGCAGTTTCGTGGGTGCAAGAGGTGTGGGCGGAGGAGGCGGACTGGCCCTGCGAGACGGCGCAGATTCGGCTGCGGCTGGGGGTAGTGGCGGTGGTTCCACGACTACCGTTGGTGTCTGAACCATCTTCTTCAACTCCAACGACGAAGGCGCACCTGTAGATGACAACACCGTCTTCTGGGGGAGCTCATTCTTGTTCTTTTGCGGTGGCTGTTCCTCATCACTCGCCCCACCCTCCTCGTCAGTAGAAATCTCCACCACCTTCAAAAAGCTACCTTTTCTACCTCTGATTTCGGACTGGGACCCTCTAGCAGGCTTTGTAGTTTCCTTTTCAGGCATCTGGGATCCCCCCACTAGCTTTCTAGGTGCGGACACAGACTCCATGTCGACATCCTTATCCATCGCTTTCGTTGGTATAGTATTCGGCTTTGATGACGAAGATTTCGACCGTCTCCTCGAGATGACTAGAGGTTCCATCTCAGCATCAACCTCAGAAACCTTCTTACCAAGATCGGGCACCACTTCCTCCTCCGCATAAGGCTCGGGTGACTCACGAGGTGAAACGAACACGTCCATCTCATCATCTTCGTCGTCATGGTCGACTACATTCTCCCCGGATAGTGGAGGTCCAGGCACAGGTGCCTTTCCCTTCGCCTTGCTCTCAAGCGCCTTTGGCCGATTAGACACGCTGGAAGACGGAACACGTTTCTTCGTCCCTGGAGGAGGAAACATATCTTGCAACTCATCGGCATCCCCATCCAAATCTTTGGGAGGGGCAGGTGTTGTTCTCCCCGTCGCACCCGGAGCTTGTTTTGCCAAGATAGGTTTAGGTTTCGCGACCCTTGAATCCGCGTTGGGTACAGACGCCCTCGCACTCGTTGAGGATGCACGTTTCTTCTTCTCAGCAACAGATAGGGGCGGCGAAAGTGTCTCCTCCTTTTCTTCCTTCACAAGGACAGGCGTGGCCTCTGGTCGTGCACGTGAGGGTTTCCTGGCCGCAGGCGCCTTCGCACGACTTTTAGACGAGGCTCGTTGCTTTCCGTCTGCCTCGTCCATGACCTCTGATTCCGCGTCATGCTGGGGATCGGATTCGGGCTCAGAATCAGGCTCGGGTTCTTTGATCTTCCTCGACCTGCTGGATTTCCGAGCCGTAGTCGTTCTCTCGACATGCAAAGATGTTTTTGTCCGTGCGGATTTCTTGACTGTCTTTGTGACATCTTCATCATCGTTCTCCGGTTCCTGAACGCGTGAAGGAGCGCGAGCTTTGGTGGATTTCTTCAATATTCTAACGTTCTGTTCTCTCTCTTCCTCCTCGTTCTCCGACTCCTCCACACGCGGAGGAGCACGGCCCTTGGTGGATTTCTTCACTATTCTAACGTCCTGTTCTCTCTCTTCCTCTTCGTTCTCCGACTCCTCTACACGCGGAGGAACACGGCCCCTAGTGGATTTCTTCAGAATTTTGACCTCGTGCTCATCCTCTTCTGACT
>QGOA01008939.1:0-22728 GCA_003313075.1 Termitomyces sp. MG16
GCAGCTTATATTCATGTCATACTACATAGTCAATAGACTGGACTGGTCTGATTCTGTGCAGTGTGACCACTAAGCTCTCTCAAACCTGTAACTTTGTTACAGTACCAGTCAAATCAGAAGAGCATGCAAACAATCAAATGTAATATCAAGACTAGTCTACTACAAGTGGGTAGCTACTTCTTAAGTACTGGTGGGGATTACTCCAGGTTCCTGAGGGGTCCTGGGATGTCTGGAGTGGTTCCAGGAATTAATATGCAGTGGAGGGAGGAGGGAAAACTGTATACTGGGGATCGCACATGTGGAGCACATGATCAATTGATGCAGAGGGATAGTCCTGATGTGTGATGTGTGATAGCTGGGGTGATTTGACATGATCCAATCATTGATTGTCATGCCAGCAGGTGGTCCCAGGATCCATGATGTGGGGCTGTTAGGAGGCATGCATGATAGCAGGGTTTGATGTGCATGATAACAGTGGAGACGGTCATGATGGTGGGAGTTGTGTTGTGGGGTTGGCAGGGGAGTCCTGGATGGGGTTTTGGAGATATCCTGAGGTGGTTCCAGGTGGGAGAGGTTGTGACAGTGTGGTGCCAAGAGAATTGGTCAGAGCCCAGCAGTTGGATTGTCCAGCTGCAAGTTCTGTGTGGTATATAGTCTTGGTTGAGTGGGGCTGCATATCAGAGTTGTTTGAGGAGGTTTGGAGCTCAAGAATGGGCACCAGGGAAGTTTGGATTGGTTCAGAGCATGAGGACAGGCACCAGAGCGATATGTCAGAGATTGCTATCCCAGGTTAGGGTATTGGGCTGATGTGTCAGAGGTTGCTAGGGTGTTGGTTGTACACTAGTCATGACATCACCCCCCCCTTCTAGTGCTGAGACCCTTTGAAGTGGTGGTGGCTATGCGGCTTCTTTGTGGAAGTCAAAATTGAAGTCTGAAGCATGATGCCATCAACAGAGGGGGCTAGAAAAAGAAAATTTTTTTTGTGGTTCTCCCCATTTGTCATGTCATGCCCTGCTATGCCCCTTTGTTTCCTCACTCCTCCTCTTGCTGGAGATGACTCTGTGGCCTTGTGGAAGGAGTATGACCATCAATGCAACCATCAGCAAATTGATAAGCTTGTCTATAAGCATCCTGATTCTGATCCTGGACTTACCACTTAGTCTCTCCTCAAGGTCCATAATTCAACTCCTGTAAGGATGACTTCTGGAGGCTGTGGCTCAGTCACACAGCTGGCAGAGGGAGATCCAAAGTGTATTAGAGTATATACTGACAATATCATAATAACTACTCACCTGGCAGAGGAAGATCTAAAGAGAACAAGTCTAGGGATTTCCTATGCCAGGTTGGATGCTTCTGGGGCCTCTGAAGCATGGAAAACAACTGTACAGTACAACAAAACCTTAAAATCTTAAAAATTGCCTAAATAAATAACTGTGCAAATAAGGCAGGAAAACCCTGGACTTTGAAAGTTAAAAAGGCAAACTCTGGCTTATATAAGCAGTCTGGAAGTAGTGCTGAAGGGCCCACACTTGTCTGAATAATAGCTAAAGAACCAGAGCACCTCAAAGGCTGAGAATAGTACTAACAGATAGTGTTGAGAGAATAGAAACAGCAAAATGAGAGAATGATAGAAGAAATAAGGAAATGAATGAAAGGAGAGTGAAGGAATAGGGAGTGAAAGAAGGAAGAAATGAGGAGTCCCCTGACAACTCCTGGGTTTGGTGCCACCACTTCCTGAGGCTGGGTTGTAATCTCAGTCCATAGCCACCAGGCCATCCCCTTGACCAGAGCCATTGCAGGTGCCCCCAGTGGTGTCCCCATCCTGTCCTCTGGCCTCACATCTTGAGCGGCTGTTCCTGAGCATGGGTCAGGTATGGGTCATTCTTCTGGTGCAGCACATCTCTCAGAAGCAAGTAATACTGGAACAGTTCATGACAGCTCAGGGGCATTATCAGAGTCTTCCAGCACAGTCCTGGTGTAAGGCTGCAAGGTCTGGTGAATGCCTTCTTGGTCATGCCTGGGGCCCCACTAATGCCCCTTAGTGCGTGATGTGTGCTCATTGGGGGGTGACATGTGAATTTGAGGAACCAGTGGTGGGGGCCTGTCAGGACACTGCCATCTTCATTACAAGCACTGTTCTGTGGATTTGGCTTGGCAGGCAAGGTGTATGGCACAGGAGCAGGGGTGGGATGAGGAGTGGGTGATAGAGTGGTTGAGGAAGGGTCAGGAGACATGGTTGAGGACAAGGACAAGAGGGGCATCAGCAAGTGCAGCACCATTGAGCAGACAAGGGGGTGAGAGAGGGCAGGTGTGTTGACATGCCCATGCCAAATGTCTTACCATTGTATGGTCATCACCTGATGATGATGACAACAAGGACAACAAGTCAGAGGAGCCCTGAAAAGATGAGGAGAAGCAATGGGTGTCCTTTGAGAAGTCAGATGAGGAGTGGCAGCCTCCCACTCAGTGCATCCAGAAGTCCCCCAGCTCTCAGGACATGGGTCCCTCAGAGTCTGGGAGGCATGTGCCTTCTCCAGGCTCAATTCATTCCATCTCAGGGCTGGCTTCCAGTTCTGAGGCTAGAAGTACTGCATTGTACCATCACCAACTTGAGAAGGCTGCAATTTAGGAGCATCATCTGACAGCAAGGCTCCAAGAGACTTATTTGGAGGTACAACAGGAGAAAAGAGTGTGGGAAGATTTACAGGGGAGTCTGCAGGCTGAGAGGGAGGAGGCAAGCCATGTCCAGGCAGCATTGGAAGAAGAGGTGGCCAGCCTGAGAGCATGACTGGAGCAGGGAGACAGGCAGGCACAGAAAATGAGGGTGGCAGAACTATGGGATTTGCTGGGGAGAGTGGAGGGAACCCAGGCAAACCTGGCCTGCCAGAAGAGTTGGCTGGTGAGGAGTGTGGTGGCTGTCTGAGGGGAGGCAATGCATGAGTTGTTAATTGCTCCTCCCTGGTTCCTAGCTAATGGTTGCAGGTTGGGCCTGAGAACACCATGTCCTGCTAGATGGGGGTGCCTTGGCCCATGCTCTCATCTTGCAGGGGCTTGCTTTGTCATTGGGCCCTTGCCTGGGTGAGGCTACCCAGGAGGTGGATCAGCTAGGGCATCTGCTGGCTGCTCATTGGAGGTGGAACCCCATTGTACCAGGAACTTGGGTGGAGATAGCAGTGGATGTGGGAAGCCCCTCCCCTCATATAATGAAAGGGTAGTGTGTTGGCTTCAATGGAGGTGGCAGCAGCAGCAGCAGCAGCAGGAACAAGTGGGTTCAGAGGTTTAGAGGAGGTGGAAACTTCAGTGGTGATGGGGGAGGGGTCCAGTGTGGTCCCTAGGTCATAGTTTTCTTGATCTGGTGGTTTCTTTTTTCAAATGTTTCTTTGTAGTCCCATAGAATACTGTAAACTAGCCTGTATATACAATTTTTAGTATTCTCAGAATGGAGGAGTCAAATGGCAAAGGGAGGGGAAAGGAAAAAGAAGGGAAAAAAAGAAACTTATTGGTGAGGATTGAATCCCTGATGATTCCAGAGGCAGGGGTTATGCCCTGGTGGCCATCTGTGAGGTTCTCAGCTCTGGGAAGCATGGAGCTTGTCCAGGTGGGAGGTGTGGAACTCCTTGAGCTTGTCAGAGGCATCTTTTAAGTTGGCCAGGGGTTTCTAGATGTAGTCCTCTGGCCCATAGCCAGTCTATTGTATGAGGTAGTTCAGTCATCCTCAGATCACTCAGGAGTCAAGGATGCAGTCAACCTCATAGTGGTACTCATCTTCCACTTTGACAGGAGGGGGCTGGTCAGAGCATTGTCTGAGGAAAGGATCCAGAGCATGCTTTTTGAGAAGTTGGACATGGAATACAGAGTGCAGTCCTTTCAATCCCAAAGGGAGGTCAAGTCGGTAGGTGTGGGAAGATACCTTCCAGGTGATTTTGAAAGGGCCAAAATGCTTGTAGTTGAGCTTCACAGAGGGGCACCTAGTTTGGAGATTGTGTTGATCAAGCCAGACTAGGGTCCCAGAGGTCCAGTTAAATGTGGGTTCTTGTCAGGAGTTGGCATGCTTAGAGTAGGCCTTGTTGGCAACATTGATCTTGCTCCAGAGGAATTTTTAGAGGTCCTGGAGGTCCTGGATGACCTTGTGAGCTGCATAGGTGGGAATATTCCAGAGAGACAGGGTCAGCTGGAAGTGGTACTCTTTGTTTGCAAAGAAGGGGGACATGCCAGTGGCAGAGTGGGGGGTATTGTTGCAGGTAAACTTGGCAAGGGGTAGTTCAGTATGCCAGTCATTCTAGAGGTAGTTGACATAGATCTGAAGGTACTGTTCAAAGGTTTGATTGACCTGTTTGGTTTGTCTGTTGGTCTCTGGGTGGTACATGATGGAAAGGTTGGTTCAGATGCTGAGGGCCTTACATAAGGACATCCAAAACTTCAAGACAAAGAAGGGGCCCTGATCAGAGACAATGTTATTGAGGAGTCTGTGCTTGGACAACACATGCTCCAGGAAGAGTTAGGCAAAGCCCAGGGTGTCATCAGTGGTGTGATATGGGATGAAGATAACTTGCTTTATGAGACAGCACACAATGACAAGGATGGCGTTAAAGCCTTCTGACTCTAGGAGCTTGACAATGTGGTCTATAGAGATTGAGGACCATGGGTGTTGTCTGATGGGCAGGGGCTCGAGCAATCCATAAAGCTAGTATTGGGAGACTTTGGCCTGAAGACAAGATTTACAGGCTTGGACATACCAAATGACGTCTTTCTTTATCTCCGGCCAAAAGTAAGTGCGGGAGATGAGTTGAAGAGTCTTATGTATTTCTGAGTGTCTCTGAAGCTTGTGATCATGGTGTTGGCAGAGAATGTCAAGGTATATGTTCTTATGGTCTGGAACATAGATGTGGCCATTGTGGAGGAGCAGTTTGCCATTGGGAGAGAGGGTGAAGGATGAGTCAGGTGGTTGTCTATTGGGTAGTTGTCTGAGAGTTGTGTTGGGTGAGGTAGTTGTCTCAGAAGGAGTCTTGAATCTGTTTCAGAATTTCTTCCTTGTTTAAGATTAGCACTGTATTGAAATGCTCAGGAGGGATTACCATGTGGTGGTTGAAGGCATTCTGCTCTGCCTTGAAGGACTTCTTGGGGGTAGACATCCAGTCATCAAGTGAGGGCATCTGGCTTGGCTCCAAGTCATTTGAGATAGTAGTGGATGGTAAAGTCATACTCTGAGAGAACTTCAGACCATTGGGCCTGTCAGTGGCTGGCTTGGTGGTCATGAAGTGAAGGTTGTTATGGTCCAAGTAGACTTGGATCCAGTGAGGGGTGCCTTCAAGGTAGGCTTGCTACTGCTTGAAGGCTTTGATGATTGCAAGGAGTTCCTTATTGTAGATGTTGTTGGCCAGGATCATTAATCAGGTATAGAAGGCTACAGGTCAGAGCTCCTGGTTGTCTGGCTCCATCTGCAAGAGAATGCCAGCAATGGCATAGTTAGAGGTGTTACATTCCAAGACAATTGGAAGGGCAGGGTTATAGTGCCAAAGAATTGGAGCTGAAGTAAAGGCTTTCTTGAGTAATGAAAACATGCTTTGGCACTTACTGTCTTGACTCCAGGAGGTATCCTTCTAGGTCAGCTGATTGAGGAACTTGGTGATGCTGGAGTAGTTGTTGATGAAATGACAGTAGAAGTTTGCAAAACTGAGGAAGGACTGTACCTCCTTGTCCTTTTTTGGAGGGGCCAGTTGAGAATTGCTTTGACTTTCATGGGGTCCATGCAGACTCTGTCTGGAGTAACAATAATGCCAAGGTATTCAACTTCTGTAGTGTGAAATGCACTTCTCTGGTTGCATGTAGGTTGTGGCTCCAGAGTCAGACATGGATTTGATGCTTGTCAAGGGAGTCAGAGTAGATCAGAATGTTGTCCAAGTACATTATGACAAAGACATTGTTCATGTCCTGGAAGATATTGTTCATGAAGTACTAGAAGGTTGCAGAGGAGTTAGTCATACTAAAGGGCATTACCAGATACTCAAAGAGGCTATAGCAGATGCAGAAGATGGTTTTCCATTTGTGTTCTGAGGCAATCTGGATGTTGTTGTAGCCAGAGTGGAGGTCAATCTTCAAATAGACCTTGGCTTTGCAGAGCTGGTTGACTAGGTCTCCAATGAGAAGGAGAGGTATCAGTTCTTTTTGATGATATTGTTCAGCCCCTGGTAGTTGACACAGAGCTAGAGGAACCTGTCCTTCTTTTTGGCAAAAAGGACCAGTGCTCTGGTGGTGGAAATCAAGGTATGGATGAATCCCTTACCTAGCATGTCATCAAGGTAGTCCTTGAGTGCATGGAGCTTGACCTGGGACATGTTGTAGACCTCGTCAAGCAGGAGGCTTGTGCCATCCTTGAGATCTATCTTATGGTCATATGGTCAGTGCTGGGGGAGGTCCTTGGCACTACCCTCAGAGAAGACATCAGCAAACTCATGATATTTGAGGGAAACAACTTTGATAAGAATTTGGTCTTTAGTTTTAGCATCAGGGTCAGTGTCTTTAGCCTAGGTGTTCTTTGGGTAGTATTGGGGATACCTAGAACTGGTAGGCCAGGGTGCTATCCTGGAAGATCTACACAAAGGAGGTGCAGCCAATAATTTTGATGTCCAGAACTCTAAGTGATTCAAGGGGCATGTCAGGTTCAGGTCTAGGCATGGGCTGGTAATTTCAAGTAGGGTAGTGGGGGCCTTTATAACTTGGAGGAAACTCAATGGAGTCTCTTCAGCGAGGTCCAGGATATCTGGTGTCATTTGGGGCTTGGAGGTAGAGGTGGATGGCAGCAGCAAGTCAGGCCTTGGAGGTGGGGAAGGTCATGGTGAGGTCTTCCCATCAGGTGGTGGGGTTCACCTCTCAAAGCCATGGAAGTCTCAAGATGGTGGGGGTCATTTCAAAAAGTTGCATGACCAGAAAGTTGGTCAGGAATGTCAGGCTGTTGTTGAGGGTCATGGTGGTTGTGTGGCCCTTTATGATGGGCCTGAATGTCATGTCGTTCCTGTCAAGCAACTGGAGCTCAAGGGGTTGGCCAAGTTCAGTGTGGGAAAGGTTGAGGCAGTCACTGATGAAAACATCCTGGTGGCCCTGCTATTGATGAGGGCAGGAAGGGGCTTGAAGAGAGCACTGAGGTGCACATGAATAATAAAGAACTGAGTGGACCAAGAGCAGAGGCTGAGGAGTTCCTTCTGGGGTTGCTAGAGATCTTCTGGACTTGTTGTGGGAGGGTGGAGACTCAAAGAAGATGGGTTCCTAGGCTGCGCTGTGGTCAAGGGCAAGGATGAGAGCTTTCCAATCAATCCAGGAATTTGTGGTGTGCAGCCATGGGAGTCTGTCATGATTCTCCACCCAGAACTACTCCAGGACACCCCCAAAACCCCATCTGGGACTCCTCCACCAACTCCACAACACAACTCCTGACATCACAACTGATGGATCCACCATCACACACATCAATCCCTGCCATCAAGCATGCCTCCTGATAGCCCCACATCATGGACCCTGAAACCACCTGTTAGCATGGCTGTTACCCCATGATCAATGATCAGATCACATCAATCACCCTGGCTATCATGCATCATGCATCACGGCCTTCTCCCCATGCCAATTGATCATGTGCTCCACATGCGTGATCCTCAGTATACAATTTCTCTTTTCTACCACTGCCTATTAACTCCCAGAACTGCCCCAGACATTCTGGAATCCCTCAGAAACCCAGAGTGACCCCTGCACATACTTAAAGAGTAGCTACCCACTTGTAGTACCTTAGTCTTGATATTACACTTATTTGTTTGCATGCCCTTTGGTTTTGACTGGTACATGCTGACTGGCATGCTTTGACTGGCATGCTTTGACTTATATGCATGTTCTTGAGATTGGTATGCACTTCACAACTTAAAGTTTATTAAACCTGGTCTTGTCTTAGAACCCCCAGTTCTTAACTCAACCGGGCATCTGCACAAAGTGGGTAATGTTACCGGCTGAGGAGGTGCTGCTGTCAAAGAGTCAGAGGTAGATGGGGAGGAGGAGCCTTTGAGGAGGCTGTGGGCCAAGGGCTGCCCAAGCTTTGTCAATAAAGTTATTAGTGGCATCACTGTCTACAAGAGTGTTGACAGGCTCCAAGAAGAAGGCAAGAGTGGTCTGAAGGAGAAGGAATTGGAGGGAGTGCAAGAGGAGGTAGGTTGGGAGGATGTCCAAAAGATGTTGAGCCATTGTAGTACTTGGTTGCAAGTAGTACTGTAGTTCTGGGGCTTTCTTAAAGTCTTAGAAAGTTGCTTCTAATCCACACTAGTGCTTGATAATAAACTTGAAGTGTTGATGAAGGGTTACTTCCCAGAATATATATGATACTCTGAAATGTAGAGGTATCTTAACAAACTCCAGCCTAAGTGATTCACTCCCTGGGAACCACCAAGCTTTTGCCTATCAATTGCCTGGTTATTCTCTACTCTACTTGGACTATTTATATTAATTTTCCAGTGCACAGACCACCAGATCATATGACTTTTTGCTCTTGACCTCCCAGCATTCCTGACTTGATTTGTTGTTCCATTTTCCATTTTGGTGATGCATGTTTCAGTGCCACCATTTCATTCATCTCTTCCTTCCTCCATTCAATGCATGTTTCAGTGCCACCATTCCATTCATCTCTTTCTTCCTCCATTCAATGCATGTGCCACCATTCCATTCATCTCTTTTGACATCACTCCATGCTTCTTTTCCTTTCCCCTTTCAGTCACATTAAATCAGGCATTGTAAGATCTGATCTTGATCTAAATCATTACAAATTGATCTCATTTTGTCCCCTCTGCCAGCTCCCATGCTTCCCCTCCTCATAACAGTGGTTGGACTATTGTTGAGCTGATAGTTTGAGCTGGTCTCTGCCTGTTGTTCTGTACTTTTCTCTGTATTTATTGGGATGTTTTGGAAATATAGATTTGTTGAGACTGCTACCAGAAGGCTTACAGTTTTCAGCCTTATGATTAAATGTTTATTTTGACTTCTGGTGCATGTTGTGTCCCTGACTGCTGATACAGTGTCATATTACCATGGCACAGAGATGGAAAACTGGGGTGGAGAAGATGTCATGGCCCAATCTGTGATTCAGAATGTCTTCTGTTTCTAAATTGCCAGGTTGTTTTCTGTGAACTAGAAGTCACATTCTTCTTTGTCAATGATCTAGACAGCCCAACCCATAGTTTGCTGTTTTAAATAGCTGCTGATAAAGTGCCCAAGTTTCCCACAGAGGAGGCAGGTGCTCTTCCAGCATTGTTGTTCTTGAACTTCCTCAGGGACATTGATCCAGGGCTGGTTGGGGTTTCTGACTCTGTTTGTGTGGAGGGCCTCTTGTCATCTTTGAGGTGATTGTTGGTCAGAGCATCAGGGTCATTGGGATCTCTGGAGAGAGAGTCAGGGGTATTGTTAATGTTGGTGGTACAATGTGACAAATACAACACAAGAGCCTGTAAGCTGAAATGTGATAGGTTTGGCCTGAAACATGTTGAGACATTGCATCAGGAAGGTCCACCATCTCCAGGGGTCATGCCCATGAAAGGGCTTGGACTTCTGGATATTTAGCTTACCTTCCCTGGCAAAGGTGTCTCTGGTGTTGTTCTGCAGATTCTGGTTGCATGAAGAAGGAGCAATATTGTAATAATAATAGTAGTGATTCCCTCCTCTCTGTTGAGGTGGAAAGGCATCCACAGTGGTGCCCTATCCTTCAGGGGGCCCTCCATCAGGTTAGCCTCCTCTAGGGAGTTGTCTGTAGCCCCTGGGCAGCAGTCTGGAGGCCCACTGGGGATTGGAGGGTTCTCTGTATGAGGAGCCACCAGGTCCAAGGTCAGAAGAGGGGGTCAGCCCAGGGGAGGACCCCAAGAAGGGCCCTGTTTGGAAGGGCATTGAGGGGTTGGGAAAGGCCTGGAGTGGGACTGGTTTGAAGGGGGATCAGGGCGGAGCCTGTCCATGCAGCAGTTGGGCAGTGCCATATAGGCCCAGAGGTCATGGGTCCATGTGGGAGGCAATCATGGAAAAACTCAGGAGCGGGCATGGGGGGTAGGTTTCCCAGGTTGCTGGAGGGAGATCTGGGATTTTGTGGTTTATTGATGTAGGAGAGAGTATCCTCCAAAGTGTTGTCATTCTCAGGGGTGAGGTTGTCTCCCAGGGATGGAGAGTTGCCTTCTGCTGCTTGCACCCATGTGTTGAAGATGCTGGACACTGAGTAGGCCTGGGGGTGGGCCAAGAGCCCAATGGTGTGGGCAGCAGGTTGCTCAAAGAGGCCTTCAGTTGAGTTCAAGGATTGCAGGGTGGCAGAGGCAGTGTTGAGCTCTTCTTATCATTGTTGGTTCAGGGGCAGGAGGTTTTCTTGGTTACCAGTCTGGGGCTTGTCCCTCTGAACATGAAAAAAGCAGGCCAGATCTAAGAAGTCTTTGAAGCAGCAGGAGTTGGAGCTAGTGTGAATTTTGTCAACAAGAGCCTGTAACTTGTTTCAGAGTGCTGGATTCACCTGTAGAGTCCTTTTGGTGTTGTTAGGGAGAGTTCCCCTCTGAAACTGATTGTGAAAATGGAGGAGGCAATTGATCTATTCTTCCAGAGTGCCCCAGAGGTTGTGGTTGCCAAGGGTGACCAGGAGGGCATGCATGCATTGAGCAAACTCTGCAGAAGAGGTATGGAGTGCACACAGCACCTCATTCTGTTGCCAGATGTAGTCCTCCATTTGTCATTCCAGGGGAAAGGACAGGAGTCAGGTTGGTGGGGCTGCCATAGGGCAGAGTTGGTTCTAGTAGAGAGGCTCAGGGGTTTTGGTGGTTGATGGGGGTAGCTGGGATTGGGCAGGCTGAGGCCAAAATGTAAATGGTCCTCTACTGGTGGGAGGCAGGATGGCCCCCCATGGGGTCTTGAAGAGTCCTCCAGAAACTATTTTGTAGAAGCTGAAAGTGACAGGAGGATTGGCATACATCTGCCAGTCCAGAGGGTGCAGTAGCTGGCTGGCAGAGGGGCCATAGACTCTACTTGGGTCAGGAGCCCAGAAGTGGGGTGCTGGGTAGACCTTATAAATCAGAGGCAGGTGTAGGGATTGAGGGTGCTGTGATTGTATTGTTCTAGTATCAGGTGACCATAGGTGTTGGTCTGGTAGCCCATGAAATAGTAGACAGAGATGTATATAGACATCAAGAACAGAGTAAGGAGGAGTCTTGATATTATGTCAGGTTCTGCTAACAACAGGGGCTTTCAATGACAAGTGGGTCCTTACTACAGTCGCGGACAAGCAAAGTCCACTAAGTTGCTATCTCAGGAATGGGAATTTTTTTAGCCTAACTAAGTACAGAATCAGACTCAGAATGTTGAAATAAGCCTAAAAACACATCTCCGAAGTTTTTCCCACGAGAAATTGGGTACAGCCAAAATTTTGGTCAATTTCATGCATTTTCTGAGGTGGGGCCAAAGCTTCTAGATGCATCAGAACAGCCTTTGAGATGGTATAGTCATGGCCAAGCAAAATCCTTTAATTTGATATTTCTGAAATGATAATTTTTTGAGTGAAACTAAGTACAGGATCAGACTCAGAATGCTAAAATATGCCTAAAAACACATCTTCCAACTTTTTCTCACAAGAAATTGAGTATGGCTAAGTTTTTGGTCAATTTCATATGTCTTTTGAGGCAGGGGCCAAGGCCTCTAGGTGCATCAGAGCAGCCCTTGAGATGGTGCGATTCGGGCATGATAATGTTAAGAATCAGAAAGGATCTGAGCTAATTAGTAAGCATCAATGGCCAGATCATTCCTTTAATTTTAGCTCAACCTCTCGTTGATTCTTTCCCATAATCCAGGATCACGGTCTACTCAACGAAAGGAGTCGATTGCGCATTTTTTTAAAATTTGTAAGATTTTTTTCAGGTACAGCCAAAATTTTGAGGGTCATATCACCCCCCCACCCCGTTCCAGGCAAATCGGCTCGTGGAATACAGTTCCCCAAGGTCTTATTACAACGTTGATACACTCAGAATGCATCTAACATATTGTACAGATCATAAAAAATTCGGTCCTTAATATTAGCAGACTTTGCTTGTCCGCAACTGTAGATGGACTCAAAGTCTACGGAGTGTCTCTGAGCAATGGTGGGTGAGCTCTGGAGTTTTAAGTAAGGTGTAAGGGTGCTCCAAGAAGTATGCAGGACATCAGAGTTCAAAGAGACAAAGCAGCAGGATTCTGGGCTGATTCCAAGATGCAGCAAAGAGGAACAGAGCTGGGGAAGGTGGAGAGATGATTGAGAGAGTGATTGAGACCAGGAAATAAAAGAGAAGATTGAAGTGAGACTTTATGAGAGAAGAAAGTGGATTGAGCAGGTTTTACCATATAGACAGACAAATATAGAGGCAAAAGTTATGGCAATATCAAGACTACTATATTAGATTGTTGGCTACAGGTGAAATACCTACTATGAGTAAGATCCAGGCCATCCAGGTGAGCTCCAGAGTTGTATTCCATGCAGTCAGTCCTGTGCAGTATATTGTCCTGTTAGGAGACTCTTCATTTCTTCCTTCTTTCACTCCTTATCTCTTCACTCTATTCTTTCAACACTATCTGTTAGTACTATTCTCAGCTCTTGAGGTGCTCTGGTTCTTTAGCTACCATTCAGACAAGTGTGGGTCCTTTAGCACCGCTTCCAGACCACTTACATAAGCCAGAGTTTGCCAGAGTTTGCCTCTTATTTGTGCAATTGTTTGTATAGGAAATTTTTAAGTTTTTAAGGTTTTGTTGTACTGTACATTGTTTCCCATGCTTCAGAGGCCCTAGAAGCATTTAACCTGGCATAGAAAATCTCTAGACTTGTTCTCTTTGGATCTCCCTCTGCCAGGTGAGTAGTTATTATGATATTGTTAGTATATACTTTAATATACTTTGGATCTCCCTCTGCCAGCTGTGTGACTAAGCCACATCCTTCAGAGGTTGCCCTTACACCATGCTTCAGAAGCCCCAGAAGTGTCCAACCTGGCATAGGAAATCCCTAGACTTGTTCTCTTTGAATCTCCCTCTGCCAGGTGAATAGTTATTATGATATTGTTAGTATATACTTTAATATACTTTGGATCTCCCTCTGCCAGCTGTGTGACTGAGCCACATCCTTCAGAGGTCGCCCTTACAGTTTTGCTCTAGATTCAGCAATTAGTTTATTCCGATGTTGTATGAGATTTTTATAGAATTTTCCAATAAGGTTTGGAAGTGAGTTTAAAGGGTTTATTTGCTAAAATACAAACTCAAGCAATGAAATAGATAGCAGGGATGAATCTACTGATCAGCTATTCTCCATCATTGGCCTTGAGGTTCATGGAAGAGGTTGATTATTGTCACATCTCACCCTCACACACAAGCATGTATATATTGAGTATACAATATGATAAAATAACTTTGAAAAAGGCTTTGAATGCCTTATCTTTTAGTACACAATAAACAGAGACATTATTTTTATTATCTTAAAATATAAAGAATATGTTTGAACAGCTAGCAAGAGAAGTATTTTTTTCTTCATCAGACAATACAGAGATGGTTTTTAAATTACTGCCTTCATAGTTGCAGTTTTATTCGTCTACCCACCCTCTACCTTACTTTGGTTCTCCATATAACGATTTGGACCTTTTACTTCTGGAACATTCTGTCCTCACATTCGGGGGTCAGTTTCCTTGCACTGACTCGTGGATGTATCCCAGTCCCTTCTGCTTGAGTGTACTCCCTCTTGTTTTTGACCCCTATTTCTAGGCAGAATACCTTTCAAGCAGTGAGACTTTTGCCCATCATATGGACATCATGTTCAGAAAGTTTAGAGCTCCATCTTATACTTTATCTCAGTTTACTTTTTGTAGTTTCTTATCATTATTGCCATGCGCTCAGTTTTAGGCCATGCCCAGAACTAACACAAAATTGCCAATTTGTGAAAATTTGTTAGAAAAATTGTGAGCACAATCATCCAACAGTGTTCGATGAGCCTGAAGAATAACATCCACATGAGATGCATACTTCAACCAGTTAAAGAGGACATTTGCCATAAAAATGTCTAAGAGAGCCTCCCATTCGAACTTGTACCATAAAGGAAAGAAATTCTCAAAGTCTTCAACTTGTTTAAAGAATTCTAAATGTTTTTCATATTCAATGGCATGATTAGTAGATGTGGAAGTAGGAAGGCCTGCTGTATCCACATCTGTAGGAGCTCTGGCAAGAAGCTTAAGAGCACTGAGCAAGTTGTTAGAAGCTTCTAAGAAACAAAGAGGAGTAAAACAAGTGTGAGTATCATCATTATCCCAAGAAGGAATCATCTTGGATAGGTCCAAAAGAAGAACCTTATCTGTGGATTTCTTGTCAGGCTTATATGGTTGCATGGTTTTAGTATGAACAACATGAGGAGAATTGTTAACCAGATCTATGTGATGATTAGTGAAAAAGTGCAAGGGTGGAGGTACCCAGTTTCAAATATTTAAAAGATAAACAGTTGGAATAACCACCTTCTTGGACTTTCCCAAAGAGCATTCAACTGGATCTGCCATCTCCATTGTACCAAAGAGAGATGCATGAATGAAGTTGTCGGCCTCCCTCTCCTTGGCTTGAAGGACCTGGCAATCATCCTCAGCTTGTTTACCTGAGTGGCTACTATTTCTTAAAGCAGTGATGGTGGAAGGGGAGCCAGGAGAGCACATAAAGCTTCGTTGCCAATAAGGTCATGCAATTCATCACTCAAATAAAAATAAGTAGGTTTCAATTGGGGACCAATGTCCAAGTCTACAGGGCAAGGTGCCAGTGTAGTCTTAACATTGACAGTCTGCAATATACTGACATTGTTGAATTCTTCAATTAAGGCATTTTCACAGACTCAAACAGCGAGCAGTAACTGGAAGCGATTGACACCTTCAGGAAGTTTGATTTAACTATCAAAATCAAAGTCATCCGGAATAGGTCCAGAGATGCCAGCATTTGAAAGTATGGGCTGGTCCACACCAGCGGAGGCTTGCAGAGGGCTCCTTAGAGAACCCTGGGTCATTGTCTGAAATGGGACATCCATCACATCTTCACAAGAACAAAGTTGAGATTCTGACAATGAAGGGTTGACAGAAGAAGACATGAGGCAAGCTGAGGTGACGACAGACTAGAATCAGAAAATGTTTATCAAAGATATATGAGATGAAGACAAAAGAAATGTCTCATACCAACTAACTGCTGACATACTAAAGTAACTGTAAAAGGAAAAGACAGAAGTGCGATCTCACACTGGGCTAGGGCCTAGGCCCGTAGCCTCAGCTCACACTAACCCCACTGCCCAAAAGGATACTGTCTGCTTCCACTTCAGGTCCAGCTGGACCTGCCTTGGCCCCATTTGACATAGCTACTGGGATGCCACCTCCAGAGGCTGGGGTCAAAATCCCCTTCATCTGCTTCACAGATAGGCCCCCTGGCATTCCAAACCCTTCATCAGTGACTGAGGTTGAGGGCTCTCACCCCTCATCATGCTTGGATGGAGGTAAGTATGTTGACGACTTTGTCATCATTTCCACACGCTGTCCACTGTCCAGACTGGACACGTTAGGTGCTTTATCTCCATGAGGATCAACCATATTGGACTGAGTATTCTCAACAGAAATTTTTCAAAGTGGCTGTGTAAGAAGCAGAGAAGCTGATAGAGTTTGACAAGTTCAACAGAGTGCCAATAGCTGATAGCTGAGAACCAGAAGATTCAAAAAAATGTAACATAGTTACAATAGTAGGAATTCTAAGTCCTTAGTCACACAAGTGAATCAGACTAGCATCTCAATTTCAGCTATGTAAACACAAGAAAAAGAACTAAAACTCCAAATAACTATAAACACCAGTATAAATGCGACATTACATCGCATAATAGCAAGATATATAACATAATGTCAACTTTGGCCGTTACACAGCCCTAACTGGAGATGCCTGAAGAGGGGTAGGAGTGAGAGGGAGGTGCTCTAAGAGGGCTTGAAGAGAATGGGAGATAATGTCTGTGGCCTAATGTAATCCAGCAAGTTTGGTGGTGTGGAGGGTGAGAGAAGCTTGAGTAGTCTGCACCTGATTCTCCAGAGCAAGCAAGCAACCCCAGGCATCATTCTGAGGGGCAGAAGTGTCCAGGGGAGTGTCTGAGGGGGCTGGTTGGGTCATAGAAGCAACAGAGGGGCAGGAAGTAATCTAGTGGAGGAATGACCTAAAGGGGCAAGAGAGGGCTCAAGCAGGCTGAAGGAGGCTCTCAGACCAAAATGTAAAGACTTGTTCTGCTGTAAGGGCGACCTCTAGAGGCTGTGGCTCAGTCACACAGCTGGCAGAGGGAGATCCAAAGTGTATTAGAAGCTATACTGACAATATCATGATAGCTACTCACCTGGCAAAGGGAGATCCAAAAAGAACAAGTCTAGGGATTCTCTATACTAGGTTGGATGCTTCTGGGGCCTCTGAAGCATGGGAAACAGCTGTACAGTACAACAAAACCTTAAAAACTTGAAAATTGTCTACACAAACAATTGCAAAAATAAGGGGCAAACTCTGGCAAACTCTGGCTTATATAAGCATTCTAGAAGCAGTGCTGAGAGGTCCACACTTGTCTGAATGGTAGCTAAAGAACCAGAGCACCTCAAGGGCTAAGAATAGTACTAACAGATAGTGTTGAAAGAATAGAAACAGTAAAATGAAATAATGTCAAAAGAAATAAGAGAATGAATAAAGGGAGAGTGAAGAGATAAGGAGTGAAGAAAGGAAGAAATGAGGAGTCCCCTGACAGTGTGTCCCTGACTGCTTGTACAGTGTTGTATCACCACTTATTGGCCCATTGCTGATACACCACTCATGGGTGGGCAGCCCATGGGGCCTCTCCAAGGCTTGTTTGAACACCTCCTGTGTGATGCCAGCCCATGGAATGCAGAGGTTGTT
This sequence comes from Termitomyces sp. MG16, assembly GCA_003313075.1. Classification (NCBI taxonomy): domain Eukaryota; kingdom Fungi; phylum Basidiomycota; class Agaricomycetes; order Agaricales; family Lyophyllaceae; genus Termitomyces; species Termitomyces sp. MG16. Next base: position 16,933 of record QGOA01008939.1, read on the forward strand.
AGAAACCACTAAGATGACCCCCAGAGCCATCCCAGATTGCCAAAAGTGGGAGGCAGTGAGGCAAGAGTGAGATGGGGGATGGGAGTGAGGGCAGACAGTTATCTGCACAAGGGTAGGCACAGGACAACTGAAACCTGCCTCAGGGATGGGCCCAGGGGCTAGCTCCAGGAAGGTGCTCAGGCCTGCTTTGGGAACAGGCTCTGAGAGGCTACTGGGATCTGCCTCTGGGGCAGGGGTGTTTTGTTGTTCTAAAAAAGGAAGGTTGATTATGCCAAGCAAAATGTGCATGGATATACCTACATTGCTGGACAAGCACCACCACATGCTCACAGTCAAGCCAGCACTAGTACCTGGTGTTCTAGGCCTTCCATGCAACCAGGGGGGCAACTTCATTAGTAAACAGAGGCATCAGGAAATGCATCGGCATGCACGACATGGTTGAGATTGATGGTAAAATTTTTTTGCTACATGTCAGAGGACTCCAGCTCCCATGCTTGGATCCCTGGACTAAGCCACTGGTAGTGCACACCTCAGAGGGTCTCAGCGCTGAGAGGGGGAGGATGTCATGACCTCTCCCACCCAGAACCACTCCAGGACACCTCCAAAACCCCATCTGAGACTTCCCTGCCAACCCCACAACACAACTCCTGCCATCATGACTACCCCCACTGCCATCATGTGCACCAAGCCTCACCATCATGCACACCCCCTAACAGCCCCACATCATGGACCCCAGGACCACCTGCTAGCATGACAATCAAACATCTGATTATGTCAATCACCCCAGCTATCACACATCATGCATCATGGCCATACCTCTGCTCCAATTGATCATGTGCTCCACATGTGCAATCCCTGGTATACAATTTCCCCTCCTTCCACCGCCACCCATTAACTCTCAGGAAATGCCCCAGACATCCTGGAACCCCTCAGGAACCTGGAGTAACCCCCACCGGTACTTAAAGAGTAGCTACCCACTTGTCATACTTTAGTCTTGATATTACATTGATTGTTTGCATGCTCTTTGATTGACTGGTATGCACTGACTGGCATGCTTTGACTGGCATGCTTTGACTAGCATGCTTTGACTGGTACACTTTGACTGGCATGCTTAACTTACTCACGTGCCCTTGAGATTGGTACACACTTCATGACTTAAAGTTTATTAACCCTGGTCTTGTCTTAGAACCCCTGGTTCTCAACTCAACCTTAACCCCTTCATCTTTTCAACTTTTCCTGATCCCCAAACTAAGCCCCTTACCCCAGAAATCCCTTGTTCACATCTTGAACCCCAGAGCATGGTCTGGAGTTCCAGACCACCTGAGTACATGTAGATCAAGTCCACCTCGTAAGGGTGTTGCTTTTCCAGAAAGCTCCTGACTCAGTGGAACCTGACAGTAGTAACAGAGAGATACTACAGACTATCAGTAATATATTAAGTGTTATATAAGAATTGACTTACACCCCAGTGGTTGGAAAAACACTGAGGTGTCACAAGTAATGATCGATTGAAAAACATATAATTGTCCAAATTAGGAAGTAGTCAGCTGTACTCAACAGAAAGCCATTCTCTGCTGTCAAACACTCTTCAGACAAATATCATAACATTCCAACAACCTTAGAGACCTATACCTGCTGGACAGATGGGAGTATTGTTGTCAAGGCATTCTCCAAGTCAATCAAAGTCTGGTCGCTCAAAGTTGTCACTATCACCGAAGTTGAAGTCAAGTATTGTCATGAGATACACATCTTACCCCAACATATATCTCAGCTCAATGCCCAGATGTATCAGATTGGGCTTGCATACAAACAATCAAGTGCTGCCAAGGATTAAAAAGACATTTCTGAGAAGGACAAGATGGTGTACCTACAGCACTTGCCCATTTTACTGTATATTGCTTACTAGGTCTATCTAGATATGTCCTTAAAGACTCATCCTTAGCTATTAACTAAGCGGAGGTAGATAACAAAATATTAACATAGTAACAACAACAATGTAATGCCTCCCTGTCAATAGCCACCTCTATGATACACTCTGAAACAATGTCAAAGGAGGCTTTATTTCATACTAGTCTTTATAGAGTCGTCAAAAGCACACAACAGTCTGTCATATTATCTACCTATGGGCAACATCTTCCCTATCCACCTCAACCAGAGATCCTGGCAAAAATACAGGCCACAGATAAACGGAATTAATAGCTTCCACAACTCGTCAGGTTCCCAGATATTCTGTCTGACCATTGCCAAATACTCAAAATGCAGGGGATAATATCCTGCCCATGCCCATTCAAGCATCCAAAGATGACCATCTTCATCTACAATAATATTTTGAAGGTTGATATCTTGATGTGACAGCATCAGAGGTCCTGAATCGTCAAAACGCTTGGTCCTAAAAGGGTCATCTTGAGGAATAGGTTCAAAATCCAGCGTCATCTGATGACAATTATTAAAGAAGGCTGAAAGTTCATGATACGACGCAAACGGACTGCGGTCAGGTCTGATTGTGCTAAAGACAGGAGAATGACACTCCTGTGGTTTTGCACTTAGTGGACCTGGTGCCGTCATGGCAGACGCTGTCAAGCGACAGAGTTGACAAACATAACGTTGCAGCATGAAAGCGATGCAGATCTTCCGCCAAGCGGAAAGCATTGACCATACTTCATCTAGGGTTGAACCTGGGATCAAGTCCATGATGATCCAAACATTTACACTGCTTTTGACAATGCGGCAGATGTGTGGGACAGGGATAGTCGTCTCTGCAAACAATAGATTGAGAGCATTTGCTTCTGTTGCATCACAGGTTGAGTATGGGTCCTGGGAAGGCTTTGTGACGGTGTCAGCCGTCAATTTTAGAACTCTCTCATCGAAGTGTAGTTTAGGAGCCTTCTTCCTGAGTTCAAGAATTTCCTCATCACTCAGAGAGTTGACACTGGATGACTGGATGATATACTTGAGTGCAACCTAAAGTGGTGAATACACTAGTGTGCTCACGGAAATGCTCCTCTGAGGTCTCCTGTCCAGCAACAGGGAAGTCAAGATGATGTCAAGGACATCTGCTATTGTTTCCAAAAAGGTGTAAAAGAACACTTTTGCATCCACCACGGAGGAATGTGGAAGAATTGTCATCAATTTGCTGGTAAACGTAGCAGGTGGAAGTAGAAAATGAGTTTTTAGGTCATGCAAAATGCCTTTGATCCACCTCTCTTTTTTTCAATATCGAGCATGAGACCCTTGACATCATGTTACTCAGTACAATTGAGGGTAAATAAAGTAAATAAGCTACGAGAGCTATGGAATGTGATTCCTCCCTGTGTACGGAGAATGACAGCCCCGGCGCATCCAACCACTATTTTAGACTGTCCTCCCCTCTTGAGACTCTTGACGTGCATAACGTGTTGACGCTCCATGGTATGGTTTTCAAGAAGCGACAAGACCCAGCACGCTGCTTATCTGATAAACTCACAATTTACAAACCTTGAATCTTTCTTCTATCTCATCATACATTTTTTGAACAATGATCAAAATTCCCGTCTCACGAAATGGAATCTTTAGGATGTCATGAGTCCTCTTTTGAAACTTCATGATTTGGTGGCAGTTCTTCTAGTTGAACTATGAAATGTTCGTGATGTGCCCCGCCAGGCCGCCTGTTGGCTGTTCAACAAATGGGAGCTTTTTGAGCAATATATGTTCCATTTTTCTATGGAATACTCGAAACATGTCGGACTCTTTCTCCTATGGAAGGGGAAGGTTTTTCTATGCATCTAACAGCAACTGGACAGGTCATGGACATGAGAAATATATTTCCAAAATTAGTCCTCCTGTCTGCTGCGCAACACTATCTCGCACTAGAGCGGAATTGCTAGTGTAGAGGCATACATCAGGGCACCTGCAAACCCACATTAAAAGGCACTCCCATGGTAGAGGAAGTTATACAAAGTTGCGAAGTATTGTTGCTAACGGAATGGAACAGTCAATGATATGAGGGGGGAAACCATTAAATACTCATTCGAAGGGCACTGAGATTAGCATTTCAAACCTCATTTCCCCCTCTCAACCGCAATAAACATGAGCGCAGGTGTACAAGGACAAAATTGATGTAGAGTCAAGTGTATATGAGATTACAGGTTTACGCACACATAAACACAACAATTACTTGTGAAACAGTACATGTAACAGGGATTCCTTAAATGTGACAAGTTTAAGTGGTCGTAACACTTCTGCAACTACACAGCCGAAAGCATAACAGCTTTGTCAATAAGGCCTGCAATGACCTGGAAGAGATCGATCTTTTTCCAGTCGCAGTCAGAATTGGTAGGGATGTCGATGACTTCACGACTAAGTTGAATAGGCTCCAGCATCTCATGACCTTCTTTGAGGGCAGTGACCGTAGTTGACGGAACCCAGCCAGTCAATAGCACCATTTTTCTGTAGCTGGCAGTGGGATACATGATGTGGGCCTTGAAGAGCAACCAAGGTGAATATCATGCTCAAAATTAAAAAAGACTTTGATATACCTTGTAGACTCCATCTGGTCCATTAGAAAATTTCTTCTGATCCCCAGCCTGGGCTATCAGAGCAGCAACATCAAACGCATCTGTAGAAACTTCATCCTGTGAGGTATTCTCCAAATCTGGAATCAGCTCAAGATGCTCTATGTAGCGTCCATAGCTGTTGGTAAGAACAAAGATAGGTAACTTGTTGTCAGTGACTGAGCAGCCTAGATTGAATGGAATATCAAAGTATTGGCCATTGACCACAATCTTGTCAGAACCACAATTTATGACAGGAGTCTGCCTGTCAGCGCCAATCATGGACATGGTGTAGTCGATTGTTTCAAATAATTGCATGAAAAGACTGCGTTTGCTATACTTCTGACAAATCATCGCCTCCATATTCTGCATATAGCGCTTGAGTGGCCGACACTTGAAAAATGGAACAGGTTCTCTTGGAGAATGATAAGCAGGCCAAGGGACAACGAGGGCTTCAATGTCTTGTGGTGACCATAGAGCCTGGTCAGATTCATCCAATGAGTGGCTATAAAGAGGATTGTGGCAAAGGGGCATGGGTGGAAACTTTAAATCAAGACGGTTGGAACCTCACATATTTGAACCAATGATGACTAAGATGATGGTGTTTGAATTAACAACCTTGTTGACTGTAACCACCGAAACAGTCCTATTTTGTCAACGTCATTTGAAGCATGACAAATGTTCGATTCATTTTACTTTGCCCTTTGTATCAAAAACAATCAACCCTTATAACCGTTTTGTTCTTCCTGTTTCTTGTGCTTCAAAGTTTATTGTAATATTTGCAATTGTACTCATATGAGCGGTTTTACTCTTATTCTATGCCAGATAAATACCCTTGAAAGGTTGTCTCGATGCTTAATTTTCCATCCTCCTCAACCTTTGCTCTTGATCCTCTCACTCTCCAACAATATGGCGTCAAAACCTGATGATGAAATCATGATACCCTTTCAGCAAAATCAGTTGTCGACCCACAGTCGTAAATCCAATTGCAATATGGCCTATCCATCAGGCAAGAAAAGATTCGAAAATTTTCTGCTTGAACATAAATCTACAATTACCCTCAGAAACTATGGCAAGAGGTCAGGCAGTTTATGGGAAGGAAATGATCTTCTTCTTCAGTTAGGAGCCATTATTCAAATGACATCATTCTGGTCTTCCCACAAGAATGGTACAGATGATGTTGAACGTTTCATGTCAAAATCCCTTTCTTCGCTTTTGAAGGCATTGGACGAAGAAGAGCTCCAACTCCCAGATGCGGAGATTTTAA
>QGOA01008944.1:0-20927 GCA_003313075.1 Termitomyces sp. MG16
CATCAAAGAAGCTGGAGACGATCTGTCATTCGTGATTGACTGACTATGAGACGACAACGACTCCATTAAGGCATGGCTACCTGGCGCAATGGTAGCGCGTTTGGCTTCGATTGCTAAGCGGCACCAAAAGGTTGCAGGTTCGAGTCCTGCGGTGGTCACTTCCTTTTTCCCACTCTCTTCAGTTAGCCTTTCGTCTCTCTGTCCTGCCTGCACTGTCCTACATAAAACTTGCCGGCCAAGTCCGTCGTAATCTCATGAAAAGCTGCGGCTCGACCCCAATTTCCACCACTTTTAAGATGCCAGCAAAGGAACCATCCAAATTCTAGAAAACAACAAATGATAGATACTAACGCAACAAGATACTCTAATAAATGCGTGATCTAAATGCCATCCTCAGATGGCCAGTTAACTTCTGACGATGCCTTGAACACGAGATCTGTGTAAAACTTAGCCTCTACCAGCGATGAATCAGTATCGAGATGTCAGCTATACGGTGGACAGAAACTAACCACGTATAGCTCTGTTGATGTCATCCATGGCACTGTAAAGTAACATCATACCAGGATATGATTCCAATGAATGATAGATGCCTACCGATGTTGTCCAGAGCCTTTGAACCGTCTTTCCCGCCCGTACTTTCGAGAGACTAGGTGCTACAAGCAAATGTCCAGCTAGCTTCGTACAAATGGCAACTTGAATACACACCCAGAGTGTTGTAGCGTCAAAAACCTGAAAATGAAATAACTTATTAAACTCAGGCATGTGGTGTCGCTATAGAAGATTGTCGGCTTGTCAGTTTTCAGGATATGTATGTATACTAGACTGGAACGGACTATCATATTACGATCAAACCCGATCCCTGCTCCAGCCATGATAGCACCGGACCGAATGCTGTGACTTTTTACATAGTCACACACAAGTCCTTCGACGTGTTCTAGAGATTTTCGGTCAGGCACTGGGGTGTGGTCGTAATCATGTTGTAGCCTGGACTTGGTCATTTCATAAAGATGAGCAAGGTTATCAACAAGAGATCGTGCGGACATACTTTGCGATGCATCGCAATAACTCTGAACAATGAAGCCCAGATTGAGTATACTTTATTGAGATCAACAGGTTCACACCCACACAGGTGGGATCATTTCCAAAGCAGCGAAAGTGTCTTTTCCTGGCCAGTGGACAAGAAAAGATACACCATCGTCGAGAGGCGTGAAATCTTTGTCTGTTATATGCACAGCAATTTCAAGAATTTTAATATTCTGATAAGGTGAACCCGCATCTGTCGTCTAAGCAATATAGTCAATGACGCATCTGTAGACCAGCGGTGGAAGTAGAGACCTCCAAGTCGAGCCACACTAAATGGGTCGAGGGGTCAATACGTGGCAAGTGGCTGTCAGACTTAATCCTATTTAAACTTGGAGTGCGAGCCCTCAAATCCTGTGAATGAGGTTTAAGAGGCTGCAATGCGGCAGTGATTTCTTCGAGACGACTTCTCTTGCCAGGGGAACGTCTGGAAACTTGATCACCGTCAAGGTCTCTGGATGAACTTTTGCGTTTCAACGATGCAGAGGCACTGGCCTGGTCAGGCTCATCCTCCAAAAAGCTCGATTGGGGCGTGAGAAGCCCTCTACGAGCGATGGCACCCGAAGTATGGGTCGTGTCATCCTTCTTTGGTGCAGACATGACGGTTGTGGGACGGAAGTATTTCAGAGAAAAGGGGTGGATGTATAACCGATTTTGATTGCCGAAGCTATGTCAAATTCACGATCGTCCTCTTCTGGGCGCGAAGCTGTTCGCGTTGACAATACGTCCCTTGTAGTCAGAACGCCACCACCACTGCGCACGCTGGAAGATGTAAGGCTACAAGTTGCATACGAAGTCGCCATCCGTGCAATCACAAGAGCTAAAGGCTTAGATGGTATGTGAAGTTGGAAGCTCAATTTTTAGTTCGTTGTTCATGCGACCTCTATTACCAGGCGTAAAGATTGGAGTATCACTTACACTATCGAAGGATGAAGATCAAGTCTTCTTGTACAAAGTTGCAGATGTAATCGCATATCAACTTCAACTCACCTCCTTCCTCTTTGCCATCGCGACCACTGGTCCATCGCTTGTCCAGAGACCCAACCCCGTCGTCTTCGTGGCATCTTCAGAAGAATATCTACAGCGTGCTATAATACTTACCAGCGCAAAATTCATCGGGCGCATCAGGAGTGGAGTACAACTGAGCCCCGTGCGCTGGACAGGGCTGATTGATGGTATCGGCACTTCTACCTACGACGATGACGCTTTTTGGGACATTGTACAAAAGTGTGCCAAGCCACCGATGGACCCAATGCTCCCTCCACCAGGCTCACGAAGTATTGACCAGATTCTGAGCGACGCGAGGGCTCAGCTACAGCGTATCACCCCACGGCAGGCTCGGGACGAGCTTCGTGAACCCGAAGTCGGAGCACCCACTTTTCTGGTGGACATACGACCGGCAGCACAACGAGAGCTGGGGGGTATACAAGGGTCACTGGTTATCGAGAGAAATGAGCTGGAGTGGAGGTTTGACCCGAGGAGTAACTCAAGGCTTGCCATTGCGGATAGGTATGATTTAAGGATTATTGTTTTCTGTCAGGAAGGCGATGCTTCTAGGTGAGCGGATGTTTGCGATGTGATAGTCACTCAATTAATTTTCTGTTTCAGCCTGGCTGCTTACTCCTTACAGCAATTAGGTCTACTGAATGCTACGGATATCATTGGGGGTTACCAGGCGTGGAAGGAGGCGGGACTTCCAGTCGATGATAGAGCTCGAATGAATGTATGAATGAATTGTATTGTAGCCGCCGGCAAGCTACGCTAAGCAGCGGGAATAGCTGTAAACTACTCCAAGGTAATATTGTAAAGTATTCGGTTGTGTACGTCTGTAGCTTTATCATTCCAATTGTTACATCCTAGCTTCGCCTTCCTTAAGAAGAATGGTCGAGTTCGTCGTCATGCAGTGGTGTAGTTTGTGCATGGCTATGAGTCAGTAGTCCGTCGCATGAGGTTACAAATTCTCTCCCTATTCCCTGCATATTCCCTTGTTTTATCGTCCTCGACGACCTGACAATTGCCTGCCGCCATCCCTGGTTCCTTTGGTTGGCCGGTACTGCCTGTTCAAGTCCTTTCCTTCGTCTTCGTCTTCTTTTGATCCCAATAACGTTTACAGCTCGAGGCCCTCGTCCGCCTCTCAGGATCTCTGTGTTCATCATTATGATTCATATCGTGCATTCCTTGATGTATTCTCTTGTTCGGAAGCTCCAGAAAACATGGGCGAATGACCAAAGTCAAACAGCGCATAGGTCAATTTGCCCTGAGTATGCAGAGACGCGCGATGGACGTTGTGAGTAATGTCTGTCAACATGGTTGACAAGTATAATCTCTGTCTTTATCCTGTACACCATTGAATAGTGATCTTAAGGACTAAAAACGTAAAGACATACACCATGAACTATTCTGTGTGAACGAAGATAGCTTAAACCCTGGTAAGAAGGTCATAGACTGGATGTCACGATAACTATGATCGTCTGACTTTCAAGAGACAGTGAATGAAGCGTTACACTTCTTTCATATTACGATAGCTTGGTTCGACCCCCATCTAAATGTTGTGAGGACTTCGTGTCATTGTTCGCCAAAAAGCAACAAAGACGCTAACCGAGGCATGATGGCAAGCCAATGACCCTCATATGGGAGGATGTCAAGGATGGGTATCACATTCTGAAAGTCATCCACCGATGTTGTCACACCTGATCCTGAAGATCTTTGAGGATACGATTTTCCTCGCTCCTGAACAATATCGCCTTCGAGGCGACCATGCCTTCCCCAAGAGTCTTGAGTGTATCCGACGATTTCCTAATGCAGATACCAAGAATATTGAAAAAGAAATGGAACGAAACATACTCTGTCGGCTGTGTTTGCACTCAAGGGTGGCCATCAGTTTCTGCCGGTCCTCCATGATGGGCATAAGCACTGCTGGCAGTGAAAGATGTTTCTGTTGGAAAAAGTATAAAAGAAACATGTTGTACCATTTCCCACATGCCAATTCCTGACAGAAAAAGTCTTTAAACAAAGCAAAGTGCCTTTTTCTATCTGAAATCAGCACTTTGGAAATGGTATAACATGTTTCTTTTACACTTTTTCCAATGGAAACATCTTTCAGTGCCAGCAGTGAAGGAAAAGATGTGCTTTGCTTATGGCCATCAGACGGGAAAACAATGTCTGAGATTCACTGTAATCGCAGATAGAAAGAGTAGCCTTGGTTCGATAACCAGGACTAAGGACGCTACGAGTTCCACTTGGCTATTCGCCGCTCAGCAAGGTCGCAAAAGTTGTGTAACCCATCTAGCGTGGTCGAAAGGACAGAATCAAGACTGTCTTGACAATGAGGCAGAGAGGGAGATACTGATTACGTAGAATTTGTGTTGTTGGCTGCAGAGGTGGCAGACATTCAAAGCGAGTCCGAAGGGGGTACTAAATGTCTCTCAATGTCTGTAGAAGGTCGTAGATCAATTACACTTGACTCGCATGCAGACTGAGAACAGTGGTTTGCTCAAGGTTCGCCCGAATTCCGATCCGAAATGCGTATCACGTGGAGAACAAAAAGTAACCATCTAATTTAGTCTTCTAATATAGCTGCTGCAGCTGTGGGCAATCTTGATCGCGTCTCACAAACACCATGAACAACAACTTGAACCATGACGAGTTGGACTTATTCTCCACCACTGGCCCCGTTGACACGGTCACCTCAACCCAACTCAACGAGTCTGGACCACGGCGTTCTCTCCGACCGCGTCAATCGTTACCGGTGGCAGCACCAACTCAGATGACGCGTAAACGGGCACTATCTATGTCTGTCTCGCGGAATGTAGCTCAGGAACGCGTCCCAAAACGTGCAAAAGTAGACGAGAAGAAAGCGGTGAGTATTGCAATACCTCCCGCGAGTACTTTACATGGTTGATATGGACGAGTTCCTTGCTATAGCAAACCGAAAATACCAACAAAAAACGTGATGCTCGTGATGAAGCAAGAAAACAGTGGTTATACTGTCATAGGAACGTGATAGAACCGATGTTGCCAAGCAATAGTACATTCTTCGTTAATCTGTCGAAAGAAATAGAACGAACCCACCAAAATACTGTTTCTTTCAAGCCGGTGCACCGTCTTGATATGCAGCCGAAGCTCATTAAAAGTGGAGAGATGAAAGATTACCAGGTGAGTGTGATTTTTGTAAGCGATTACACGCGGACGCCTGATACGCCACTGTCATAGCTCGAAGGTCTTTCGTTTCTAGTGTCGATGTATCAAAATGGTAGGCTATTTTACCTTGAAAGAAAGATTAACTTTGTTAACAGTATGATCAAGGAATGAACTGCATCCTCGGAGACGAGTATGTTTGATTCCTCCTACTTAGCACTGAGTAAAGTTAACGTTTGCAAAGGATGGGGCTAGGAAAGACCCTTCAGGTCTATCAATACATATACACCTCCAATCGTTGCTGAAACCTTCATATCTAGACATTGTCACTGTTCGCGTATATCAAGGAAAATGTTTCCGGTATGAGTTCTCTCCAGGTCTCTTTCCTTACTCACTATCTTCTCAGGACCACACGACCCCCATCTTGTCATATGCCCCTTGTCAGTTCTTTCATCTTGGGAAGCAGTATGTGTTGCCTTTGTCATAATTAGCGACAATATCCATGCGCCATGATATAGGAAGCGGCTCGATGGACCCCTTCCATGCGTGTCATCCGTTTTCATGGTCCTAACAATGAGCGGGAACGCTTCAAGCACAATATGCGCAGTGACCGTCATTTTGATATTGTGATCACGACTTATGAAACGTACGTCGCCGAAGATCAATGGTTCAAGAGCAACCGATGGACATACTGTGTCCTCGATGAGGGACACAAGATCAAAAACTCAGATACACTGCTTTCACAAAAAGTTCAAGGGTTAGGAAGTTTATACAGACTTCGTGAGCAACTACTCACTTGTGAACAAGCCCTTTGTTAATTACTTTCCTAGTCCTGACAGGAACCCCGGTGCAAAATAATCTCGGAGAACTATGGGCACTACTGCACTGGCTTCTTCCAACGGTCTTCACCCAAGCTACCCAGTCACTTTTCAAAGAATCTTTCGATATGCAACGTGGTTCTTACGCTATTCCCTTTATAAATGCCGCGAAAAAACTTGTATCCACGATTATGCTCCGCCGTACTAAGGCTGTTGTTGCCGGGGACGACGTTCCACCCAGAGAAGAGCTGACGGTGTTCATTCCTCTGACCGAGACACAAAGATGGTGGACATACAAACTCCTGACCAAGTTGCCAGCCCAAGATCTTCAAAAAATTTTCAGAGAAAAGGGTGAGATTATCAACTTCCAAAACGAAATGGCCGAGGAGGGTCCGAAGGAAGTACTAGGGGAGGTGGAGAATAAAGTTGAAAGTGAGAAGATTGAAGGTGCTAGTAAGCCATAATCTCCTGTTCAAGCGCGCGTCACAAAGATCTAACTGATTGGCAGAGTATAAACAAATGATGAACCTGCTTATCCAGCTTCGTCAAGTCTGCGATCAGTGAGTATTCGAGGTCGAGATGCCCTAACGTTCTCTGGGCTGCACTCATATCTGGCAACTTCAGTCCATATCTCCTTCGGGACGCTGAGCCCGAACCATACGGTATCTTGGAGCATATTGTGTCCACATCTTCCAAGTTGATTGCAATTGACAAATTGCTTGCCGACCTCCTTCCAGCAGGAGAACGTGTTCTCATCTTTTCGGTAAGCAATTTTCTTCAAAGCTTTCTGACTTGGTAGCCGTTGACAAATTCCGCGTTAGCAATGGACAGGGTGAGGAGTACATTTCTCAACTCGAAAATAATCACTATTCTTACTTGCTACTTAGAATGCTCGACATCATAGAAGATTTTATGGTTTTGCGTTCGATTCCTTTCGCCCGCTTGGACGGAAAAACGTCCCGGCCGCGTCGTTCCCTCGATATCAAACTGGTAAAGCAGTCTCATTGAAGTCTGTTCAACCTATATTGATAATATTGCACAAAGTTCCAGCAAGAGAAATCTCGTAAGAACATGCCACGATGACCTGTTCCGTACTCAACATCTTTCAAAGCTTACAAGGTGTTCTTGATTTCAACGAAGGCCGGAGGCCTTGGTACGTTGTTCTGTCAAATTGCAGGCTCACAAACTAACCCCGCTATGTAGGCATCAACTTGACCAAGGCTACGACCGTGATTATGTGTGATTCAGACTGGAATCCACAGAATGACCTGCAAGCTATTGCGAGGGCTCACCGCATCGGCCAAACAAAGGTCGTGAAGGTTGAACTCCCTTTGTTGAGACTATTTTAGTTTTTGAAACTTTCGCTTCTAGGTGTACCGTCTCATCTGTCAAGGCAGCGTCGAGGACCAAATGCTTGACCGCATCCGACGAAAGCTTTTCCTGTCGTACAAGATCATGGGATCTGACAATCATACCTCGACTGAGAACACTTCCTTAGGCTCAACGGAGCTTATGGATATCCTCCGTAGAGGTAGTAGTGCGCTGTCACATTCCGACAGCAGCATGAATTTGTCGCGATTCTTGGAAGCCAGTACGGCCGACATCCTCGAACACTCACGAAGTCTGGAAAAGAAGCGTGATGTGAAGATTAGGAGCGACCTCAAAGTTGATAAGATAATCGTGGATAATGAGCAACTTCTCTGGGCCGCAGAAGAAGAGGAACAAAAGCTGTTAAGTGGGGTTGCGCAAGTTCAGTCGCGCCTATTTGAAGGGAGAGTGGTGGGGAAGCATCAAACTAATGCAGATATTGCGGCGGAGTGGCGCAAGCTTGGGAAGAGAGCTAGGGAGAATAGAACGATCAAGATTGGGGGTATGACTTTCATTGCTTCACCTATCACGGAGACCGTACGCAGTTCACTTTAATCGGAGTTATAAGTTAGGCTGACAACTCCTTGCAGATCACACCGTCGACCCCAAAACCGATTAAGATGGAAAAGAAGAAGTTTGAGTCAGAGGATTGGTGTATTTATTGCCGCGATGGTGGGGAACTGATGTTGTGTCCGAGGTGCCCTCGTGGTAATTCTTAAGGTTACTCGATGTGATATTTGCTTAATTTCTTCCTATCATCGGTAGTATTCCACGCACAATGCCGTCAACTCACCAAGGCTGACCTCCGTCGACCTCAAGTGTGTTGTAGCCAACACAATTGTGCTGGATGTTACAGGTCGACTGCTGACTGTGGTGGGATGCTTTTTCGGTAAGGTTTATAAGCCCTGACATTTGTTAACCAGGCTTTTCTAAACTGATCACAACACAGGTGCCGGACATGTCCCCAAGCCTTCTGCGAGGACTGCTTGCCTGAGGGTGACCTTGGTGCTATCGGCGAGACACTCCCAGAGTTGTACGTTGCATGTTCGAGTATGAGGTCGACAACTAACTTGAATGTTTCACTTATGGTCGTAGCTTACTCCTGGATTATGGTCCTGTAGCAGCGGCTTATTACATCAAGTGCCATGACTGCATTGCGGACCATACTGAAAATCCAAATACCTACTTCTGGGTTGAGTGGGACAAGGAGATCAGTCAGGCCGAGAAAAAGCTACACGAACGTTACGCTGAAGTTTTGCCGAATTGATTTTTTTTTGATACTTGGAGCATGTTGTTTCTGTTGCATAGTTTATTTCACATCATATACCACACCACCTTATTGATTCAAAGTGTTTCTATAGACATTCGACCTGTACTTCACCATGTTTAATATCTTGACCCCTGTGGACGCGTTATTTGGACTTGGCCGTAAAGTCAAACAATGACCCAAATCTCCCGCTCAATTCCGGGGTCCGTCGTCGCTTTCACTTTATGTTTCGAGTATCCTCCCGATTAGTCGTGGGTGTCATACCGTGAAGCTATCTCTCTTTTGACACATTTTAAATCCAGCCGAGACGGGCGCTACTTGTTGCTTCGGTGGCAGGTAGTGGTGTTGTCCTGCACACTCCGTCGGAAAAGGTATGTGTGTTAAGCTGTGAGATTATTTGTGAACTCAGCTATCTAAATAGCTTTCAATATACTCCACTCCTACTCCTGATATTTTGCTTGTAGAAGAATCCTCAGTATTGGAACGAGAAATCGGAATTGTGCGAAGAAAAGTAACCGAGGTACTACTCAATACACACAGTCAAATCCAAGGCGTTGTGTCAAGATGGATTGGCATCGAACATGCGATTGAAAGTCTGTGTTTAATTATCAACCTTTTTGACCTTCTGTGCTGAGTAAGAGCAGACCGTGTAAAGAACATCATCTCTCCGAACGAACCTCTCACTCCCGGGCTGCTCTATGTTGGTGTCGCAACTCTCAGCGGTTCCATTTTGGCTCGAAATCGCATGCTTGCAACACGCCTACTCCTCCCGCCGATCTTCCTCTTCGCCTCTGCGAAGCATTTCCTCCCACAGACGACGGGAAACTTGACATCTTACATCAGCTCGCTAGAAGACACGTATCTTCCAGCACTAGCTGAAAAGCATGCAATTGCCAATGCGCATACGCAGATGGCATGGGAGCGTCTCAAGGATGCATCGCAGAATGGACGGGAATGGGTTAACCGGGGGGCGGCCATCGCGGTAGACAAGATCCAGGAATCGACGGGCTTAAAACTCAATGAGACGCTGGGTTGGTCTCAGGCTGGAGTCAAACGAGGTGTGGCCAAGACATCTGAGGCACTGAAGATTTCGGAGGAAGGAATTGCAAAGGCCAAGGACACAGCGGATAAGGCCTTGGATGACATAAGAGAAGAGAAAGTCGAGAAGGCAGACGCTGACAAGAGATTGGTATGATGTCCCTCATTCGTTAGAAGATCTTCTCATATAGACCACTTTTTGACTGTTTTTTCCGCGTGTGGTGGCTCTTTGAGCGACATTGCGATCAATCCAATGTCCCCAATAGATTTGATTTGTGTCCCAACCCTTTTGTACACTAACTGCTTGACAAATAACTACAGATAACTACAGAATATAAACTCGGATATTCGTCATTGCTCAAAGTCCTTATAGTCCAGAGGCTTCACGTTTAGTATCTTTCCCATGTGAGTCTGCGCATACCCCAGGCCTTTCCTCCGCGAGCTAAACAATTCCTTCAAGAACATAATTGGGCTTACGACCATTCGGCACTGCCCCTTCATTGCTCCTGTCCTATCCTCCGGTCTGACAAATCCATCGCTATCCCACACATGCGGTCCAGGTTCGGCTCCAACCAGTCCCAGTACCCGACACAAACGCCGATATGTTTCGAAATCCTTCAGGAAGAGCTGGCCTGCAAACAGGTTGAGCTGAAGCACCAAGTTGGGTATGAAACCCAGCGGATCCGATGAAGGTGGCAATGGCGGCACTGTGAAAAACCTGAAATCCTCTGTGGTCTTCATATTTTGGTTGACACGAGGGGTGTAGATGTGGAGGTAAACATGCTTGCTCTCCCAAATCAAAGGGAGAAGTTCATTGACTTCAAAGGGGCTGAGCACGATAAGTATACGATGTGCAGGCACGGAAAGGATCCAGTTGACCGGTCGGAGGAAGTCACCAACTGAGGCGCCGCCTTGGACAGTTGTCGCGAAATCTTTAGTCGAGAAAAGCGCATCAGACCATCCATTCTCTGAACTCATGGGCGAGAACAGCGGAATGAACGCAGAGTCAGGGCCAGTATTGAACTTGCATGATCTAATGAGCGACTTAAGGGCTTCGTGGAGTTTTGATGAAGCCTGCTTCACTTCAGGAGGACGCTCGAGCTGTCGTTCCTTTTCTGCCTCTTTAGATACCTGCCTCTCTTGCTCCTCGTCTGCCCTGGCGTCACTCAGCATTGATACCCCCAGTTGGTCAAGACGCTCCTTGAGATCCGGGAACTTGAAGGCGGGATGGAAGAAAGTAGCGTCCGGATCTGGTTGCGCTTCGTACAACTCCTCCAAGGTCCGCGCATCTGGCTCCTCCCACGAGGATCGTAGCCTTCCAAGGGAGCCATGTACTGATGGATCGCGTTCGTGTAAAACCCAAGCGTCGTTTCGTCGCTTGTACTCTACACCTTGCTGAGCCCAGTGAGGAAGGTACCGCCGAATGTGCTCGCACGTCTGCCACATCGTCCACCTAAGAATATCCGCAGTCGAAACTTGTACTGATGGCTCTAGTGGATATAACTTGCACGCTCGAATGCTCTGGTCAACTTCTCTTGGAGCAAAGAAGACGACAGATTGACCCCGTCCTAATTGCCGCATCCTCATACAGCCTATTAAAAATCAGATCAACCATTGGTAGGAATCTTGAGAGAAGTTTTTCACCTTGCACTAGTCGATCCTTCGTTAATTTGGGCCCCAAAGTCACAACCGCGCGAAAATTGTTTGGAAGTTTCAGGTCAGTTCCACGAGTATGAGAGTCGTCGAGGTAGACAGCACAAAGATCCAATTTATCGTGATACTGCGACGTCACAAACTTTTCCACTTGGTTATCACGGGACATAACAACTAGTTCATCGTGATCATCGAAAAAAACTATTGCATGAAGATTTTGGACCAGTGAGAGCCACCTGGAGACGAGCTCAGTGTTCTGCATGTCCAACATCTGGGCTCCGACGTCTAAGAGGACACGGACTGGTGGCTCCTGCCGCACAAGGAGCTCCAAAAAATCGCTTCCAGTTGGGCTCCGGCCTTTCATACCTTCTAGGCAACAATATGTGCCATTTTCAGGTTGGAGAAGAATGCTCAGGACTTTCGCGTTTGTAGCGAGTTGGCCGAATGGGTCACATCCACCAACAACGGTTGAGTCGTTCTGCTGGATGGACGTCGGGAGCAGGTATCTATTGTCATTTGTCCCGCTAAAGCCCGTAGTAACATGAGCTTTTGTTTCCGCCAAATCCCAGGCTGAGGTAGAGAGCTTCTTGGGAAATTGTTTGGCATAACGTGGGAACACCAGGTTTGACAAGTAGAAGTCAATGACCGCCTTGTTCTTGCGGAAAAGGGGGCCTAGTATCGTTTTGCGTTGAATTTCATCATCGAGATTTACACTCCTGATGTCGCGGAATGAAAGAGGGATCTTTTTGTGACCAGAGACCCATTGCTAGAAAACGCGGTACGTGTCAAAATGATAAACGATATTGGTCAATTCGTCAGAACTTACACTATACTCTAATGGAGGATCATCATGCTTGAACAAGAGCTCAAAGCATCGATCCAATTGCTCCTCTGTAAGCCCACCATAGTAATAACTTAGACATGTTAATGCAAGGGCCACGTCTGGATGCCCAAAGTCTGCTCTGAGAGACGGGAGGTCCTTGGCACGATATGGCACAGCGAGTTGAGTTCGGGTAAGGTCAAGGCCGTAATCCACTCGCCACCTCTTCTCCTGGAGCACAAAACGGAGTAACCCGTGACCCAAAAGCCCGCGGTAAAGTAACAAACCTTTCCATAGGCTGCTGTTGTGCAGGAAAGAACGAAGTGCATCGAAAGCATCGCCACTACTACAACGACATGTTACGAAGTCTTCTGCAGCTCGACGGATATGAGGGGGGAGAAGTTTGAATCGGTTACTTGATAGTAACTCCCTGATTACTGAGTCAGTCAATGCGTCTCCAGCCTCGGCGTCAAGAATCCGTATGATAGGAAAGCTGATGTCTTCGGTGTGATCAACTTCCAGCCCTGCTGGGTAGGTGGAACGAAGGATGTTCGCATGTTTTTGCACATAGCCAATGATCTCCTGAATTATTGTCCAACGATCTGGATGACTATCCATGGGTCCTTGGAGTCCGCTGGTATAGACCAGCTGGTAGGTGGCTCTCAGAATTTCGTCGCTTTCGTCCAAGATATCTCGAGACGTCGACAATAACCAACGGTGAGATTGAAGGAGCTGCTCCCCAGCCTCGTTACCCATCCCGGAGACCAAATCGATACCCATGAGCCTAAAAGAAAGGATATGCTCTGGCTGAATGAGTAATACCCCTTTTTCTCGTACGCAAGTTTGGTATAGGAATTGTATTTGCCGCAAATACCTTGTCTCAGGCGTGAAGTCACGGGAAAATGGCAAGTAGAAAATTCGGCGATTATTGAGGCCACTCAATCTATGCACAAGGAGGTCGAACATTTGGTTGACCAATGGCTTCAAGACGACGACGCGTACAAGCCTTTGTCCATCGGCAAGGGCACAAGAAACCAACGGTACAATGACTGCAGACTTTCCCTCGCCCATATTGAGCTGTGTCAGCGAGTTTTGTCCTGATGATGGCGAAATCATCTCCTGCGCGACACGACTCTGTACAGGGCGTATAGTGAAGTCCCCATTTATCTTTCGTCAGGCATAAGTCTCCATCTTTTAGGAGGACTAAAAAAGGTTAAATGTACTTGCCTGTATCAATAACCATTCCGGGTGACGGAAGGAAGCATCTGTCTCATACTCCACATTCTTGAGCTCTTTCAGGAGATCTTCCTCGAGGCCCGATATTCTGTAGAAAATCATTCGACGACAACGTTGGAGCCTGAGAAACGCTTGTGCAAGAGCAACTATTGCAGGTTCCCATCCGGATGACGTAGAAAAATTTAACTTGTCCTTTGAGAGCAGGCTAAAAAGTGATCTGAGTCTCAGGGACGGCCACTGACCCGCATCAGCCACTGCCTTTTCTAAGGGAGTCTTGGGAGAGAGTGTTCTCAGGACCAGCTCATAAATCTCATTAAATTCGCGGTGTCGAGCCTCATACTCATTATCCAGGTTCAGGAAAGAGACAGAATGTCTGGTGTTGACTTGAGAGGTAGATTGGTCAAGCTCGAGGATATAGCTCTCCAAGCTAGTCTCAAGGGCACTTCCGTACATATGGTGGAGGGCCTGTGGGCCGTTTTTAAACTGTTCCACAATGCATGTCAGCTTTGAAGTGTCAATGATGCTATGGGCGGCCTCCGTGATCGGTTCCGAAACCCTATCTTCTTCAATCAGCGGCGGTAAATCTGGACTGCTAGAGGTGCACGGTCCTCGACAGGGACAAAGATCCTCTAATCTATCTGGCAGATAGCGTCGGCATTTCAGACCTACTTTTGGCAAAGTAAACGATGGATGAGGATTCGACACCAATGGTATCGAAGTGGATGAAGATACATGGACCAAATCCAACATGGCTTGGACGCGAAGAATGAATTGCCTGAACTTCATATTGTCAAACCATCCAAGGAAGCGCTGAAGAATGTCGGCTTTCAGGGTGGCAACATCCAAACCAAGCCGATTGTACTCTGAATGACTTGGAATAGACGGTGTCTGGCATGGCCATTGCTGTATCAAGTGATCAGCAACGTTCTTCGCTTGCTGAAGAGTGACATTTTCCCAATACAGAGCATGTCTAGAAGCGTACTCCTGGACTGTCTCTTGTGCTTGCCTCGTTGGGTTGTCTGTGGGAGGTTGCAAGGCATGAGTCTGGAGAAGTTTGATCAGGGTTGCTTTGTCCGGTGAAAAACCCGAGCCAAGATCAAATTTTATCGAAGAGGGAGGATGGATTGACTGAAATTCTGGCAGGCGTGCAAACGAAATAAATACCGGTAGAAGGCGGGCAACTTGTTCATGGGAAGATGTGTAGACAATTGTTGACAACGCAAATGCCATCTTGGAACTTAATGCTTCTGACAGGTATCCTAGCCGACACATGTCATACAAAGGAAGGAAAATATCGCCCATTCCAGGTGAAATGAAGTTGCGGTAGGAATCTGTCGCTTGAGGCTCGTTTGTAAATACTTGGATCGTACGTAACCGTTGCCATAAATCGGATACAGTGTCTAGTCCGGCGGAGTCGTGATAGGCAAGGGCTGAAACACTAGCTGTAAGCTGGATATCCCTGGAGGGCCGATTCTGACGGTCAGATAGAAAATGAGATGAAGGATAAATCTTGTCGTTATATAGATCGGGGATCCTGCTGCCTAGCGGGTAAAGGCCAGAAGTTCTTGAGTTGAGGCGAGCCAAGAGGTGAAGATCATTGTAGTCAAGGCCGTTCCTCGTACTTCCTATACCAATTGAACTCATCTGATTGTGATATTCTAGTATATCCTTCACTCGGGAAGCAAAAGCCCAGTGTTGTGCTAAAGAGCTGAGCTCGTTCCAGCGAATCGTCTGCATTGATTTTAGATGCTTCGGATACCATTCAACGCCTGGAGTAAGTTTCGCTATATCATGAAGCAGCACTACTTCTTCTGCAGAGAGGTCTTGAAAGGAGAAAACCCTTGCTGACTCCAATTCGCAAAGAGCTTCCTCTGTTCCTGTGCGCCCAGTAAGATCATCTGGGAGAGCAAAGGATGTGCATGCGTGAAGGTAAGTCTTGTAAATATCGCTCAACAGCGTTGTCCCCACAAGTCGTCCAAGCATACTGTCAATGTAATATATGAAATATCTTTGGCTTGATTCAGAAGATGGTGTAACATGAATGTGGTTGTGGTGGTGACGAGTCGTGAAGTTGACCTTGCCAAAAGGAATAATGACGCAACGAGAGCCCGGAGCAGCTATCCTTGTTTTATCAAGCGATTTGCTTCGTAGGACAAGCTGACTGGTAAGGCCGTACATTGTTCCGCTTGATTGATTGGAGTCCACCACCATGCCGCGAATAGAGGAACACTCTAGGTCCTTGTCCTCATTCACAAAGAATGCCAAATTATACCGCGGCAATTTGGCAGAGAGTGTACCATCTGCCTCAAGTGTGATATGGACTTGGCTTGGTACATCAAGCTGCTCCAAGAATTTAGATATCATGCCGAAAGTTCCACTTAGAATGTCAACCATCAATGAACCATTTCCTGACTTCATCGTTGTGCCCATCGCATTAAAGGTCAAAACCCAGTTTTCTTTGGAGGGAAGCCAGATGGAGTGAAGGGGATGAAATTCAACACGCCTCACGCGAGAACCTGGCAATACGTGCAACCAATGAGCATAATCCGTGACGAAGGACACGGGAAAGTCGCAGCCCCTGGTCTGGAATGCTGTATGAGGGACTAGCTCAAAGATGTCATCCCCAATTTCAGCCTGAATAATTAAGGTTCCGTCGGATGTTGGGAGCTGAAAATGTAACTGGGAAAACTGTGAAATAAGCTGAATTGTGGGAAGGAGAAATGACGCACAAACAGATTCGGGGCCAAAATTGTGTTACAGGTGGCAAAATGCATATTAGGGAGCATTGAAGGTACGACATCAAGTATTTTCTGAGATTTCTGTCAATACTGAGTTTGTGGATGTTGAATCTGGAAGTACGCACATCACCCAAGAGACGAACATATGTTGGATGGCTGACAATTGAGACTGGCAGACGTCCGAGAGGTTTTCCATTGATTAATAAGGAGCCATCAAGAATATTATAGTGTACGCGAGATTCTGTAGATTCCGATGCACGGGAGGTTGTGGTTGTTAGCCAGTGCTCTTTTTCTTCTGATAATTGCCTCCAGTCCGATCCTGGTCGGTAACCAGACCAAATGGCCAGGATTGAATTGTCAATCCCTGTTCTACTGGCCTGGCATCTGGTCCAAACAGTCGATGCAAGTTCCTGAGACAATCTTCTATCACGCGCCAGAAAGAGTTTTAGTTGAAGGGAAATGTCTCCCGTTGGAGTACTGGATCCACTGTTTTCTCGAATGCGAATTGCGCATTGGATGAACATTTCAATATCTTCGTCCGAAATTATCAAGCGATTAAAATAGCAGGAATCGACATCGTAAGTAGCTCGGCATGTGGCCGCAGCTAAACACACTCGCTGTCGAATGAGATTCGATATTCCTTCATTATGTGGCTCAGAGTTTTTGAGCTCGCTGAGGTCATGGACTAGCTGATCTACCCAAGAGAATGCAATCTTCCTAGCGACTCTGAGAGTAGAGCATGCATGGTCGACAATCTCGGCTTCCTTGGAAGAAGCGAGGAGGCGAGAAGTGAGAATGACGACAGTTTTCAAAGTGACGACATGGTGCCAATTGTTTTCAATACTTGAGAGCAACTGGTCGATTTCTGATAAAAGAGCATCACCGAACTCAGACTGTCGGAGGACACGATGCCACTCTAGTTCTTGTTCCGCAAGGTTTCCGGTCTCCAACGCAGCTTGTACAAGAAGCAGATGGACTTCAAGACGATCAAAAGAAAGGGTTCGTGCTCGAAGCTCTCGGAGAATGTTGAACCATTGGACCATGGCTCCACTCCGCAGTGTTCCATATGCGATATATTCATGTATATTTAGTTCGGGCGGCACACCTGCCTGCTCTGCTATTGGTCGGTTAGCAGAATGGACAGTCCCTTGCAATGCATACTGCAAAGAATGATATGGGCTGGATGAATGCAAGGTGAATTTGCAGAGGTTGTCCACAGAGCAGTCTGAAAATGATTTTTTGACCCATCTGTTGAGCAATGTGTCGAAGAGTTGATAGCGCATTCCGTTATCGACTAGGACAGATGAGAGGTCAACATTTGCAATTTTTTGTTTTGAATAATGTGACTGGGTGAAAGGCTTGGTCGTAGATGCATAGATTATTCGCGACTGGCCTTTGTAATAATGCCTCAAACCAACATAATTTGTCAGTTTCATTTCAGCCTTTGGTGAATTTCCGGTTACAGAGAGCTCTGGGCGACAAAAGTCATAAAGAATCATGTATGTTGTTGACCTCCAGGCCTGAAGCATCGGAGGGCATTGCAGTTCAAAGACGGTCGCTTGTGAAGAAAGTGTGTCTTTTGGAAGCGGCCACTCGTGGACTTGAATTTTCAATCTAGCGGCCTTGCGTGTTAATGAGCATTTCTTGCAAGTACCAGTCGACGTTTTCTTGCGCTGCTGCTGATGGTTGTGTTCGATTGATTCTGCTTGTTCGGTAAGTTTTATGTACTCCGCTTCTAAACTAGCAAACTGTCGTCGTCTCGCTTCACGATCAGCATGAGCTTGAGCCTCGATCTGTCTCTTTAACTCTTGAAGTGAGTTGGAATTGAGGAAGTATTGAACAGAGAAAGACGATTCAGAAAGCTCATCATTGAAGATAGAACCGTGTTTAGCACGGCTGTGCCTTCCGTGAAGATAATTCCGCAGTATTAAGAGGCTTTGGATAGACTCAGACTTCCGTAACAAAATTGAATTTAAGATAGTCTCTGGAACTTCCGGAGAATAATCGGCGAGTAAAGGGTGATATACAATGGCCAACCGATCGAGTGCTGACCATAGAAGGAAGATAGTCAAGAGCATTGAGGATTGATTCTCTGGGTTGTGCTCGTATTGTTGTCTAGCCGAGGCAGCATAATATGTTATGCATTCCCCGATTGCAGTGCATGCCAATGAATTCCAGCAATGTTCGTCCACCCATGCTTCTAAATTCCGGACAGCAAACCATTCCACATCTGTGAGAGCAACCAAAGGTTCATCAGAAAGAGCCGCCTTGACAACTTCAGGATGAAGAAAATCGCCAGCAGTCAGGCGAGGAATTTTGGGGGGGTTAAACTCGCAACGGGAAACAGGAGCATCATACTGCTGAAGACGACCGGAAACGTATTTTTTGAAGGACAAAAGTGACATGGCAGTGTCTTGGCTAACATCAAGAGACTCTGGTAACCAAGGGGGTGCCAAGGTCTGTTGGCTCCGAATGTCTTTCCATCTGTTTTCCACAATCTCTTTTACTGTACTGATCGCTTCAGTGGCCTTGGAAAACAAAGTGTCGGAAACTGTATCAGAAATCTTTCGAAGTCTGCGAACGATCTTGTTCTGAATGCAGATGAGGAGGTCCGTGGATAGTCCACGGCACTCGACACCAGACAGAACAACATCGGCCAGCAGGAATATCACAAATGCTTTATATTCCGCATGCCCATAATCGGTCGCACGTTGAAGTGCGGTCTGAATGGACACACGAATAATAAGCCACAGTGCGGACCTTCTCCAAGGTGCATAGGCCTTGTGCCACAGTATCTCATTACGAACTCGCTTTTCGATGCGTTCAATGTTGGCAGGTTGACTTCCTGGAGAACCGTGCAGGATAGCTGAGAGTAACTGCGTGATATAATGGGGGTCCGCAGTGTCACGGACTTCGAAGACCTCAGAGCCTGCCTTCTTTGTGAAGGCTGCCGATCCAGCGTCAACAACATCCATGTCCGCGAGAAATGATGCTAACTCGCGTTGGAATGCCGAAGTTGACGCTGAATCGACAAGTTCGAAAGCAGGCCCGGGGAAAAAACGTGCAAGTCTTCCCTCCGTGGCCATCACATGCTCATTCGGTGGGTCAACTTCAAAACATTCATAGATTGTCGAAACTTCCAAGCGCCTAATGACAACACAAGCGTTTTGGGCTCTTACAGGAATTACTAGCATGTCTGCAACACCAATGAGTCTGAAAAAAGAAGATCCAATATAAGAGTTTCACCTCCGTTCACAAGACGTGCAACAAGGCCGTGCAACTCTTGTTTGTCGAGGGAAGGCATGGAGTATATGACCCTAAGATTGACGAGCATACGAATGATTGGCTTCCAATGTGATTCATCGTATTGCATAAAGGCAGCAAATGCCTCAGCATTGCGAACAACAAGGTCACATATGGCGAGATCGTGCTCGATGGAAGAATCATCGGCCTGTGGTAACTTGGGCGGAAAGAATACGTGATTTACGATGTAATCAAGAAGAGCTTTACTGGGCATCTCTTATCGGTCGAGACATGCAAAGGTTAGATATGGTGATAAACCATGACTGCAAACCGACATACCTCGGCTGTGGGATCGAAGTTTGCTCGAATATTGTAATGTCGCTGTAGATCAAGTTAGAGTGATGTCCAAGTGGAAAGCGGCGTGGTGGGGGTTGAATATATGGAGAGTGGATTTACAAGGCTGCTCACCATCGATCACTTCATCTTGAGTTTCTTGGTGTGGCCTTGCAAAAAGAGGCTGTTGCTCTTCAATGCCCTCTAATTTGACTTGATGTTCACTGAGTTGTGACTAGCATGATATTATTCTATCTATCTCACAAGAATACAGTGTAGATTTACCATACGTGCCCGCTTCCTTGATCCCAATTGCACTCCATAGTCTTCTGCATCTTCCTCCTTCCTCTCCTCCTCCAAATTCCCCCTGCTGCTCGAAGCCTGCATCGGATCATCAACACTCTGTTCATAGCCTTGAACCCAATCAGTGTAAGAATATGTATTTTGTGGCTGGACTCTGGGACGGTTGCGATGTCTTCGAAAGGTCTTCGAAGAAACCATATTTCCGCGGCATGTTGTGCAGTGGCAAGATCGAGTAGCCATGGTGAGCGGTGCGTTGTGGGAAGAGCCACAGTGTGTTGAAACGCAAAGTGATATCGATTCTAATCTAAAAATGGAGTTTGAACTTTGTACTGGAATTTCGGTCCGACTCAGAAATTGACACTGGCCTCCAGATCCCTCTGGATCCAGTTCTCACTGGGGTTGAACGTTGAACCTTGATAGACAATACGTCAAGGTGACGTGTGATCCAAAACCATCGAAGTCTAATAAGGCATGGACTCAATTGTAGAGCCACATATTGCCGCTAAGGACTTTGCATTGACAAGCGTCAGTAAGAGGCGGGATCATAAAGAGGAGAGGACGCAGAGTTACGAACCACAAAATGTGTACAAATGTCTTATTGATAACCATTCCAATTCTCATTCATCTGACCGAGTCCACCTTTGGAACCCTCATCTACAGCCATTACTATTCGCACGATTTACATTATGCGTAGCTTCCGTCCGCCGAACTCTGCAGCAATGCAGAGTGCATACAGTGACGAGCCAGTAGTCACGCGACGTACATTTCGTAACTAATACGCGTAACCAGAATTTAAGAAATATAATGTTCTAAGGGCGCCCTGCGGCCGCAACGCCCGCTACTTTTTAGAGGCGCTTTCGGTATTGGAAAAGCAGAGTTGTTTAATCTTGTAA
>QGOA01008945.1:0-13052 GCA_003313075.1 Termitomyces sp. MG16
ATCAATACAAGGAGATGTTCATCATTACGAAACGAGAGTTTGAGAAGGTTGTCTCCGTGAGTAACTAACTGACTGCTTTCGTTGAGTCTCCTCACCAAACCCAACCCGAAAACTTTCGAAGAGTGTCCGCCGTTACCTCGAAGGTAGAGCCGGTGGCGAACAAAGCCAACAAGTCAACAGAGGTGGTAGAAATGACGATGGTGGAGATGATAACAATGACGGAGGTAGGGGTGGAGGCCGAGGTGGGGGTCGAGGTACTCGTGGTGGAAGGGGGGTTGCCAGAGGGAGAAGTAAATCGGTGCCGCACTCCAAAGGTCGTGAAACAGAGGATGTGATTGTCATTGCTGACACTGACGATGGTACGTTAAAGCTATCAGCATTTTTTCCATCGTTCCAGTTGATAATCAGATGTCCCCTCTATAGACCTTGCTCCTCCACTTCGCAGCCGCACCAGCCAAGTTGGACCAAGTTCATCCCGTCAAAATGAACATCTGGTAATAAACAGTGCGGTTACTGAGCCCAATCGCAGTCGGCAGGTAGCAAACCCAACTGGTACTCTTTCTAGAGCCCCCTCTCTCCAACAAAATGCTATGCAGGGGGTCGACGTGAGAGGCGTGATATATTGTGATTGTGGCTCTCCTGCTATCCAGCGTGTTCACACCACCGAGTCCGCAAGCAAAGGCAAGAAATATTGGGAGTGTGGAAACAACAAAACATGCAACTTCTACCAACGAGACGTGACCCTTAATGATCCACAAATTATTCCAACTAAGCGACCTTATTCAGCGGTATTTGCTTCCTTTGGCTCTTGTTCGTCACTTTGATTATTGTCTTTTCAGCGTCAAGACTCAAACCCTGGAGCTGCTCGGATATGTCACTGCAATAGACCTGCGATTCGGATCTCTACTCCTGCTGAAAAAGGACGGTTGTTTTGGAAATGCGCAGGGACGCAGCATTGTGATTATTTTGCGTGGGATAATGAACCAGAAGAAGGGCCAACAAAAGGAACTCCATCTTCTTCGCTGGGTGGTAATGAATGCTTTAAGGTCTGCCACTGTCATACTCTCGTAGTCATTCGTTGCATTGTTCAAGACATAACTCTTTTAGTGTCATCAAACGGGACATTGGGCTTCAAGTATGTCGTCCTCTGAGGAAGGTTTCATCACAGTCCAACAGCTAATTGAAATTTCCCCTAGGTTGTCCTAACGATGGGAGTATCAGCAAAAGACTGCGAAGCTTTGGACCTTCAGCGCACGCAAATGTGACCTGTTATAGATGTAATGAGGTAGGACATGTCAGTTCAGGTGTGTATTTCATTCCGCAACGTGTGCCTTTCTCATGTATATCTCTAGCCTGTCCCAACGGCAACGCAACGAGATCGAACATCACTCAAGGAGGTAGCATTGACGGACGCGGCGGCGAATCATCAAAAGATACTTGTTTCAAGTGTGGGAAATCTGGTCACTGGAGAAGCGGTAGGTCAAATTGCACATGGTGACAGGATCATTTTACACTTGCTGCAGAATGCCCGGATGACGCGTCAAATTCAACCTCCAACTTTCGCGGTGATGGAAAAGTAGAAAGAGGTCGAGGCCGACCTCGAGGTCGACCACGAGGTTCAACGAAAGCAAAAGGAGGCCGGGGCGCAAAGAAAAAGTCGGCGTTTGGAGCACCTGATGATTGACTTGGTTTCTACTATCTGTCATTCCATTGGTATTGCATCGAATAATGGATTAGATAGACTGTGAAGCAAATTTGGACACCTGATAATTAAATTGACTGCGTGTAACATCCATGCAGGACACCTCGGTCACTTTGACTCTTTCAACTCTTCTTCAACCTCGTCCTTTGGCAATCCAAAACCTGCTTCATCAAGCTTCATACCCAACTCAATTACCACTGGCTGCACCCTCGACCAGAATGTAGTCCAAGTTTCAAGATCAGAAATTGTGCCGGTTAGATACATGTCATGGATAGCTTGTAAAGCGCCAAAGATATTGAAGATATCCGGGTGTTCCCTACGAAGTGGAGAATTGAGCGGAACTGTAGACATATGGTGCACAGCAGCTCGCAGAATGATAGGAACGGCTACTCGAGCACGACCTATTTCTGATTCTGGGGGTACTGGAGCAGTTCCAAATGCCTAAGTTACTCCGTGAAGGTCATCCTAGTAGGAAATAACGGGTACTCACAGTCAAGAATTGTTCTCCACCTTCTGGACGAGAAAGATACAGGGCGATTTGAAAGAGCAGAGTATAAGTCAAGATTAATTTCTCCTTAGGTCCTGGATTTGAAGAGAATAACCAAGGCGCAGACGTAGTATTCTCCAGAATGGAAATCCACTGTTCAGGCGCGGATTCTGAACCACCTTGAGTTTTAGAGGGGGTTTCATCAGGCTCCAAGGGTTGAGCTGCGCGCAAGCTTGAGGAAGTTGTGAAAGAACGACGGTATTGATATGTTGTTACGTTTTGCAGACGAGCCTTCGGCTAGAATATCAAATCTCCCAGGTTGGGACGTTGAGGTTTGCGATAATGGTAAAGCATACCAGGCGCGTAGTGGGGCCTCTCGCGATTCCGGCATTGATGAACGAAGGCCGAAGCTTTCGTAAAGTATTCAAAGGAACGCGGCCTACTTTTGAGACGAATGACATGTTGCTGGTCTGGCCAGAACAAATTCCCACGAATCGCCGACCTCCTTTCCAGATTTAAAGCTGGCGATTATCTCGCTGTTTTCCTCTTAAACTCTAAAGGGGATTCCACAATGATAAACTCTTCCGTATGACAGCTTTTCTGATACCACCGACATGAGACGAGGTCAGGCAGAATTTCAGAGAAGAAAAAGAATGTCCCTAGGAGGATTCGAACTTCCGGCTTCTCGGAGCGAAATTCCACAACGAGATGATTTAACCACTAATCGACAGGGACGATGAACAATGACCGATGCACGGTCAATATGGACTAGGTGTGGATTTGGGAAAGCGGACTTGTTTGGATTTCTTTAACCGAGCCGCGTCTACTGACTACTCTTCCTTTTCGTCGCGGTCCACCCACGCAAGGTACACCCAGTGTTGTACTTTATTAAGGGCCGACGATGCACTTGTACAACTTGACTCTCCAACCGCCTACCGCCGCTACACAGGCTATTGTCGGCAACTTTTCTGGGGCTAGGCAACAGGAGATCATCGTTTCTCATGGAACGCGTTTGGAACTTCTGCGTCCAGATGTCCAGACTGGGAAAGTATCGACAGTCATCGCAACGGACGTTTTTGGGTCTATTCGCTCTCTTGCAGCTTTTCGTTTGACCGGAGGAACTAAGGGTAAGCTGTTGTGTATACTATTTTTCATGTATACTTTTCATATGACGTCCTTTAGATTATGCGATCGTAGGCTCTGACTCGGGACGTATTATTATCCTCGACTATGACCCAAAAACTAGTACCTTTGTGAAACTCCATCAGGAGACATACGGGAAGTCAGGCGCACGGCGAATCGTTCCAGGGCAGTACTTGGCGACCGATCCAAAAGGTCGAAGTGTAATGATTTCGGCTATGGAGAAAGCAAAACTTGTATATATTCTCAATCGTGATGCTGCGGCAAATTTGACAATATCTTCACCACTGGAAGCCCACAAGAACTCTGCTATCATCCATCATATTGTCGGCTTGGATGTTGGCTTTGAAAATCCGTTGTTTGCTGCACTCGAAGTCGACTATACTGAGTCAGATCAGGACCCGACTGGCGAGGCATTTAACAATGCAGAAAAGGTTCGTGACTAGTAGTCTGCATATCATAAACTAAAACATTTTGTAGATGCTTACTTATTACGAATTGGACTTGGGTCTGAACCATGTTGTCCGAAAGTGGAGTGAACCCACAGACCCACGTGCCAACCTTCTCGTTCAAGTCCCTGGTGGGCAATTGGCATCCTCAGACCGTTTTGACGGCCCATCCGGTGTTCTTGTGTGCTGTGAAGACCACATAATCTACCGGCATATGGACGTACCTCAGCACCGTGTTCCAATACCGCGTCGTAGACATCCTCTTGAGGATCCTGGTCGAGGCTTAATTATTGTGGCGGCGGTCATGCACAAGATGAAGGTGAGTCGTCGAAGCAGGGGAGTTCCTCTATCTCACATTATATATTAGGGGGCGTTTTTCTTCCTATTGCAAAGTGAAGATGGCGATCTGTATAAAGTTACAATTGAACATGAGGAAGAGGAAGTGAAGTCTTTAAAGATCAAGTACTTTGATACTGTACCTGTTGCTTCAAGTTTGTGCATTCTTAAATCTGGTTTCCTTTTCGTTGCGTCTGAATTCGGTAATCAGTGCGTCACCCACACATTCCCTCTTGTATTATGTTGACAGCCTTTTACTAGCTTCCTCTACCAGTTCCAGAAATTAGGCGACGATGACGATGAGCCCGAGTTCAGCTCTACGGACTACCCAAACTTCGGCATGGAGGACCCAACTACGCCACTACCTAATGCCTACTTCCGTCCCAGGCCGCTCGAGAATTTGGTTGTTGCCGATGAAATCGAGTCACTCGATCCCATAATAGATTCAAAAGTACTTAATGTGCTACCAAACTCCGATGCCCCTCAAATTTTTGCGGCGTGCGGTCGCGGGGCACGAAGTACATTCAGGACATTACGTCATGGACTAGAGGTTGAGGAATCCGTGAGCTCAGATCTCCCAGGTATTCCTAACGCTGTCTGGACTACGAAACAAAAAGAGGATGGTAATTACAATGTTCCAATAGTCTGTGTTCAGACGAGATGATATTCTTTTTTTCTTAGATCCATTTGATTCTTACATCATCTTGTCCTTCGTGAACGGAACACTCGTGTTATCAATTGGCGAAACGATAGAAGAAGTCCAGGATACTGGTTTCCTCTCTTCAGCACCTACACTCGCTGTGCAACAAATTGGGGCTGATGCCCTCCTCCAGGTTCACCCTCACGGTATTCGTCATGTTTTGGCCGATCGACGAGTCAACGAATGGAGAGTACCTGAAGGCAAGACAATCGTTAGCGCAACGACCAACAAGAGGCAGGTCGTCGTTGCTCTGAGTTCGGCCGAGTTGGTGTACTTTGAGTTGGATTTGGATGGTCAACTCAACGAGTATCAGGATCGCAAGGCGATGGGAAGTACAGTCCTGGCTCTGAGCGTAGGCGAGGTCCCTGAGGGCAGACAGAGGACACCGTATCTGGTACAAATTCCATACTTCAATGTCCGTTCATATCTATTAACAACATGTAGGCTGTGGGCTGTGAAGACCAAACTGTCCGGATCATCTCTCTGGACCCTGAGAGCACTCTTGAAACAATCAGCTTGCAGGCATTAACGGCTCCGCCCTCCTCCATCTGTATCGCCGATATGCTCGATGCGAGTATCAACAAGTCGCAGCCAACCATGTTCGTCAACATTGGTCTTCAGAATGGTGTCTTGCTACGAACTGTCCTTGAACCGATCAATGGTCAGCTCACGGACACACGAACTCGGTATGTACTCTCCTGTTCTTTATCGAAGGGCCGCTAATCGTCATTGCTCTTAGTTTTCTTGGAACACGTCCAATACGACTGGTTCGAGTCCAGATCCAGCGCAATCCTGCGATACTGGCTCTTTCTTCACGTTCATGGCTCAACTACACTCACCAAAACCTCATGCACTTTACCCCACTCATTTTTGAGAACTTCGACTATGCGTGGAGTTTCTCTGCCGAACTCAGTCCGGAGGGTCTCATTGGTATCGCTGGAAGCACCCTACGGTAAGGACAATTACTCTTCTGCTATTGTATCCTTACTAGACTGCTGAATCCAGGATTTTCCAAATACCAAAACTTGGGACGAAACTGAAGCAAGACTCCATGCCTTTAACATACACCCCGAGAAAGTTCATCACACACCCTTCAAACCACTATTTCTACATGATTGAAGGTGATCATCGGGTAATGGGAGAGGATGCGGCAAGTAAACGTCTTAACGAACTCGTGTGTTTCTTTGGTAAATCGATGTTGCTAGAGACTGATTTATGTGCAATTAGCGTCGACAAGGAAAGACAATTGACAACGAGGTCATAAATCTCCCTCCTGAATCCTTCGGCCGACCAAAGGCGCCTGCGGGAACTTGGGCGTCGGCCGTTCGAATCATCGACCCCATAGAGGTAATGATGAACAACTACGTTGCACTTGTCAAAACTGACGGTTGTTCCTGCAAAGGCTAAAACTATCGCGTTCGTTCCACTCGATGGTAACGAAGCTGCATTCTCACTAGCAGTGGTCCCGTTTGCTGCGAGAGGCGGAGAGTTACATCTCGTCGTTGGTACTGCGGCTGATACCCTTATATCGCCTCGTTCATGCTCGAGTGGTTTCCTTCGGACATACCGATTCACAGATGATGGTGCTGGACTTGAGTTACTTCACAAGGTACTATGATCACCTCCTTTCTTGTTTTACAAGTGTATTAACTGCCTGGTTACCAGACGGAAACAGACGACGTCCCCTTGGCACTTTTGGCTTTCCAAGGCCGTCTCGTTGCCGGAGTTGGTAAAGCTCTAAGAATCTATGATATTGGAAAGAAGAAGCTTCTGCGAAAGGTTGAAAACAAAGTTTGTACAATTCTCCTTGTTTAGTGGCGTCAAATTTCTAATCGGTGACTCAGACGTTCTCTTCTCCAATAATTTCGCTTGCCACTCAAGGTTCACGTATTATAGTCGGAGACATGCAAGAGTCTATCTATTTTACTGTCTACAAGCCTCCCGAAAATCGCCTTCTCATCTTCGCTGATGACAGTCAGCCGCGATGGGTGAGTGCCATGACTATGGTGGACTACAATACTGTCGCTGCCGGTGATCGTTTCGGCAACGTCTTCGTAAACCGGTTAGATCCTAAGGTATCGGAACAAGTCGATGATGATCCAACTGGGGCTGGTATTCTTCATGAGAAAGGCATTCTCATGGGTGCGCCTCACAAAACAAAACTTCTGACGCATTATCATGTGGGAGACATTGTCACCTCGATCCACAAAGTTTCTCTAGTTGCTGGTGGTCGTGAAGTCCTTCTTTACACCGGTCTCCATGGCACGATCGGAATCTTGATCCCTTTTATTTCCAAAGAAGACGTCGATTTCTTCTCGACGCTCGAACAGCACATGCGGACAGAGCAGAGCAGTTTGGTGGGCAGGGATCAACTAAGCTTCCGAGGCTACTACGTCCCAGTGAAGGCGACCGTCGACGGAGACTTGTGCGAGACTTATGCGAGGTTACCTGCTGCAAAGCAGAGCTCCATCGCCGGCGAATTGGATAGAACGATCGGCGAAGTGTTGAAGAAGCTGGAACAGCTAAGAGTAACGGGTAGTGGGTTCTAGTATGTAGTATATAGTATAATGCTTTCCTTGTTATAAACATATGTATGCAATATTGCGATTTTTCTGTTGTCGTTGTGTGAGACGGAAGTAAATACATGTTTGCCCTTTAAAAAGGAGTGATCCGACACCAAGCACGATCTTATACTGTCATGTTGAAGGTTGCAACCGGTAATTTGCTCAAAGCATCTCGCCCTCAACGTGTTTCTTTGCCCATTAAAACGTTCACAAGGTCTCTTATCACTCTCAAGGACCACAAGGTATCTCATATTGCCTGGAATGAACGTAATTTTTTGGAAATCGACGCGTCACTATGTAGTATACTGCACATGCAACCGCTCAAGGCAAAGGGCGCAACGGGAAGGTGAAGTGCAATGGACTTGAGCTTGATCTTGCCACACCGAAGGAGCTCGGAGGAACTGGGAAGGGAGAGAACCCAGAGCAACTGTTCGCGATGGGATATGCTTGTTGGTGGCTAATCGGCTCTCTTTATTCTTACTCACGACTTTTGACGTCCAGCTTGCCTGCTTGGTGCTATTCAATTTGTGGCTGGACGTATGGGCAAGGATGCATCTAAGGCTGTTGTTCACACCAGTGTGCATCTCGGCGAGCCCAAGGACCTGAAGGGATTCGGACTTGCTGTTGATATCAAAGTGGAGGGCGTTGACGATGATGTTCTAAAGGCTGGGCATGAGGTATGATATAATTTCCTCGACCGTGAGAGAAGTATAGACTTACACTCTCTCCAGTTCTGTCCTTACAGCCGTGCTTTAGAACATGGTGCGGTGGTCAAGGTTTCGAAAGCCTAGCTTGTATTGAGAGACTGACTCTGGTACTGTTATTTTTGGCTGTTCCGTATAAACTCAATCTTGGTAGCAATAAGATTTATCTCAACATCAGCGTTCAACGAAATCAGATGTCGTTTAACTTTCATTGAATCTCTGCCTTCAACGTTCAGGCATATCAAGCTTAAACGTTAAACTTGTGCTTCGGACTTATGATTTGGCAGGCAGAACTGAACACTGATGTAATAATCATCAGCCAGCTGTGTCTACCGAGTGTCCCTTCCATTCTCAGATAGGGGGTTACTACTCTCGAAAGCGTTCTTTGGCATCTAGACCTGAAGAGATTATTTCTTTTGCCTAATGTGGTAGTCGTTTGCGAATCTGTTCTTCCATTGTCCAGATCGAGGAGGAAGAATGCAATAACCGGTCTGATTCCTGGGTATTTATCAGTCTTGATCCTTGAAAGCGGCACACCTTTTCCCTGCGTATGGAGCACCCACCTTATTTCGGTAGGTGACAGTCATCTAACACAGGCCTTGTTCATCCCACGTGGGCCCTTCGCTTCAAAGTTACATTCCATCATCCGTGTGCGAGTCACCATGTCTGTGCAGAGATTTTGTGGACGTGCATCCCTCTAAGACGGTGGTCTGTTGTCTAGCTAGGTAACATGATCATCGGGTACCATATGTAACGACCCTCGTCTGAAGTCCCTTGCGAAGTTTGGGTCTTGCATCTCAACTGGAGAATAATGTTCTTACTCACTGAGATTAAAGGCTGGTTTATGATTTACACGCGCTAACATCTTCGTCTGGTATCCTCTCAGCGGCAACGGGTTAGGCATCAGAATTACCGATCCTTTTGCCGATGCCGATAGCGGTGCTTTCGGCACAGATCACAGCATTGAAGTTTATTCTCGAATGGCGCTTGTTCTGGGAGCGTATGGCGAAGCCGACCAGAAAGTTATGTTTAGGCCCATCTCAATAAGATCAAGGCGGCACAGAATATTCTTCCCACGACCTTCGTTCTGCCTTTTTACTGTGTTAAATCGAAATATACGGATTCGCAGGTTGACCCGACCACAGATGCCATACAACAAACTGGTAACGAACGGCAAACGTCTAGCCTTTCCTTTCTCTTCTTCGAGTTCTCGAACCTCACTTTGTTCTCGGTCTGTTTTGATATCAATATCTTTCGCCGTTTCCTATGTGGCAATAATTATAATTTCAGGAATAGGCTGCCCATAGATACCTCCTTGCCGAACAAGATCCTGTGTTAACTAAACACCCCTCCTGTACTCTCCCTCATTTGCCCTGCGAATACACCAAGTCAACGTTTCACTTTCAGATATCGTGTTCCGGCTACAGCATAGGAAGTATACTATAACTCATGAACGTACCACGGACTCCGTTTGATTCTGACGAACAAAACAATACTCCACTCATATTATTCAGTTTCACGCCCAAACAGAGCGAGCTCGAGGTGACACGCCCGTTTCATTTGAATCCTTGATTCGAGGTGCGAGTGGAAACGACCAATCTGATTAGATCTCAAGAAGGATTTGACAAACAATATCGATAGGGACTTGAATAGGACAGAGGGACATCTTACTACCACCTCAGTGCATAAGCAAAAGCAACGCACGCAAGTGTGTGGGCCATCAGAAGTGAAGGACCGCCTGGACAGCAGCTCTATTTGTTTTTATGTTTTATGCTGGTCTGCTTTCCGATGCCACCCACGCATTTCCTGACACTGGCAGCCTATGGCCATCCTTACAAATTACAAAGGAAAGTGGGGCTGCAAATAGGAAGGAATAGCTGTTACAAATCAACGTGGAACAGTTGAAGCTCCTTTGTCAATTCGATCGTTCCATCAAGTTGATTATATTATTTTATTACAAGGGGTTTCGCGTGCGCTTTCAAACAGCTCTTAGATCTCAAGCTCGAATTGGAATTGGAATTAGCAGCAGATTCATGATAATCAAAGGAGAGACTTTTGACTCTTTTGTAGCTTTTGTTTTCGAACACTTGAAAGAGTTCTTTCTTTGGTCGACGGACGGTCCTTTTCACGTTGTCTATGTAGTTAGTAGACACCGTAAAGTAAGGACTTTGAAAGTGTACCATATGTACGAGGTATTTCCTGAATCATGTGCAACCGGACCTTCATTATCTTCGTCGCGTTGAACAAAAGCGCCACCCTTTCAAGTTGATGACTTACTGAAATACTTCAAAGGGCGATGCCCCACGCGTTCGTTGTACACCATAATGGTAAAATAGATAATGGCCACACTCAAACGAACGATCTCACTATGGTGCCACCTATGATTTTTTCCTGGCTATAGTTGGCCACGTAGGGATACCATTTGTATATATATATATGTATGACTCTGTGGACTTGTGACGCCGATCCGATCCCCTGTGTTTCTGAAAGTAGCTATGCAGAGTGAACTGTCTATGTCATTTTATATTTATATTTGATCCTTTCCCTATCTACGACGAGTTAGGGATGCCAGGCTTGAAGCGTGAGTACTTGAGTTCCTGCAGCGTCTTGTTGGTGTTCTTCTTTCGACTCTTTTGTTCACCAGACAGACAGAACACTGAAAAGTCGCAGGACGACGGGGTCGATGGAAAACCACTTTACCCATTACCCATCGCGCATGGAGAGGATCCTATCCTATTTCAACGACATAGAAACGACAGATTTTGGACAGACACAGAATGCCGGCGGTGCGATGAGTCGGCGCAAGTGACAGACGGGGATAGGGACAGACGACCGAATCTGGATTCGGCCAGAGCCAGGTGTAAAAATACATTACATTCCTCGGTGGCTCCCGAGTATTCGTTGATACAGACAGATCTATTATGCTCCACTACCAGTGTACTTACGCGTATGCTCAGATGCAAGTCCACGTTTTTTTTTGGCAGCGGTCTGCTCGATCAATGCGCTGACACGATGATCCCAGATCCGTGCTCGAGTTTTTCCAGAGTGAATCCGAGGTGTACGACAGTGCTGCGGAGGAAAAGGGCAAGCCGTGAACGGAATCCGATACAAGCGACTAGGAGGAGATCGATGCGAGTATTATTGTCTCCCGGCGTGCGGAAGGCCGATGGAGGAGGCTTTTTTGATTGTGGGATGAGAATGAAGCTGGAGCTATGTACATTACATAGAATGCCTTGATGGAGCCATCACAAACGAGAGTTTGATCCAAAGATGATGCGCGTCTTGGCAGGACAAGCCATGGGATGAAAAGAAAATTATTGAATCCGGCTGTTGCCCCTATTTTGCGAACCACGTGACCCAATAGCCGGTGCTGGCAGAGCCTCGCGGACTTGTTACAGCACATTTCCTTGTCTCGTCATCACCTCTCTGCGTCCAGTTGCACTGAGTGCTTCTTGGAAGCGTGGACTTCTGCATTCCCGATAGTCGTAAACGATACACCTCGCATAATCAGACATAAGCAGAAATGTCTCTTATATTCACGATTTTTGCGCTCGTCTTTGTGACGCAGCTTATTTCCTGGATTGGGCAGAATGTTTTATTAGAATTGGTGAGTTTGTTTGTGCTAGTGTTTGACATGCTCATGTGTGTGAAAAGGCATATTCGTTGTATCTACGGGTGTTCCACTCGACGATGAGCGCACAACTACGGGCAAAACGGAAGGAAGTATTGAACACAAAGGCAGAACTAATGAAGACAAGCGCCCAGGACCAGTTTGCGAAATGGGCCAAGCTAAGGCGTAGTGTTGACAAGGGATTGGCGGAGCTGGAGCAACTTAGTGTGTCACGCTGTCCCTTGCCGTGCGTCACCACTGACGCAATTTCAGATAGCGATGTGGCGTCGACAAAGACGGCCTTTGCCATAAAATTCAAGTCGACGCTTTGGCTCTTGACCACAGGCGTCCAGTTCTTCGTGGGATGGTGGTACAGAAAGATTGCTGTGTTTTACCTCCCGCCCGGGTGGTTTGGTCCGTTGGAGTGGTGGCTGTCGTTTCCATTTGCACCTGCAGGTCAGTGGACGTGGCTTGCATTTTTCTGCTCGTGACGTGTTTTCTCTCCAGGCTCTGTGAGCGTTGGGGTGTGGCAGATGGCGTGTAAACGGGTGATTCTGATCGGCGAGCGCATGGTGAAAGATCTAATAGCAGGTGAGGAGTTGCGACACTCGCGTTGCTTGGGTGTTGACGAGGGTTGCAGGGATTTGGAATGAGGCTGGGAAGAAAGAGACGTGAGGGGTATGGGTATGTTATTAGGTAGGCTGTGGTAATTAGGGAGGGACGGAATGGAGACACGGAACGAAATTAAGACTGGCAGCGTCGTAGACACGTGCAGGACGCGCACCAAGTGAGTGTGGGACATGTGATATGACCCAACGGCCGTCGCGCCATCCGCCTCGGATGCGGACACGGAGAGCCGTCCCAAATTGGAAACTATTTAGACCGTCGCTTTTCCATGCCTTCACTCATTTCCTTCACACACAATGGTCAACGGCGTCCAGATCCACTCCAAGGCTGCCCAGAACGCCCAGGCTGAGCTCTTCACCGACGGCGCCCTCGACTTCCTCGCTGCTCTTCACCGCACCTTCGAGTCCACCAGGCAATCTCTCCTCGTCGCCCGCGAGGAGGCCCAGCGTAGATATGACTCGGGCGTTGCTCTCGACTTTCCACCAGAGACTGCCCATATCCGTGCTGAGCCTTCATGGCACTGTGCACCCCCTGCTCCTGGTCTTGAGGACCGTCGCGTCGAAATCACTGGTCCGACTGACCGCAAAATGGTAATCAACGCTCTCAACAGCGGAGCCAAGACTTTCATGGCCGACTTTGAAGGTACGTTGTTCGCTCTCGATTAATCTCTTTTGCTCACCGTTAGTCTCAGATTCGAGCTCGCCGACGTTTGCGAATATGATCAACGGCCAAA
>QGOA01008956.1:0-18342 GCA_003313075.1 Termitomyces sp. MG16
ACAAGGCGCTAAAGGGAGTTTGAAGCATGGTAAGGTCACAGGAAGAGGGATGGATTAAGCACTCATCGTAGCCAACATAGAGATCAAGAGTGGCACCACAGATGCGTCCAGCAAAGGACTTGGCAATGTGGTCGGCAAAAGGAGGCATGCCAGAGTGCCAGATAGTAACTCTATTCAGTGGCTCTAAACTGTGAACAATATGCAAATTACCGTTTTTCTTTAGTACACAGAACCAGCAGGAGCAGTAAGAGCTGTTGGAGGGCTTGTAGATGCCAGTCTGTATCTTAGTGTGTATAATCTGGCAGACCTCAGTCTTAATACCAGGCGGTAAGGGTCTGTTGTGTTCAGTCCATGGCACATGAGAGATAGTAGGAATTACTATTGGCAGGAAAAAGTCTGTGCGCAAGCTGCCATTCTCAGAGTCTTCCCATGCAAAGGCCTGATTCTGCTTGGCAATAAGATTGGTAAGAACATCTATTTTGTCCTTGATGAGGAAACTGGTGATGACGCCCAAAGTTTGGTCAGTAACAAATATAACTATGGTGTTACCGTACCAAAAGCTTGCGTTGGGCACGCTAAAAGTGATGGAGGAGTCCTGGGCAGGTCCCAGAGAACGCGCCTGTGAAAATGGGGAAAAGTCGGTAAGGGGGTCGGCAAGTGTAAAGCGCTAAGGTAAAGCGCCTATGAAAGAAGCGGTAAGTGACACGGCAATGCGAGTGGCAAGAGCACGGTAAGCTTAGCGAAGTCTAAGCATTGATAATGCCTGCCGTAGTTGCAAGGCACGAGTGTGTTGAGTGTTGGCGAACGTCTGCAACTGCCAATGAGTTCAACGTTGCCGACTGTAAATGAGATCTCGAGCGTAAGGGAGACTGAAGAAAGGGGAGTAGTAAACTCTGGTCTATTGTTCGATTTACAAGTCGGTAAGTACTTTTATACTACAATGAGTTCACTGTCGCCAAAGTGCGGTAAACTAGAAAATTTTATAGGGGTAGCTCCACCGGTTTCAGATCCCTACCGTCCATTCAAGAACCTTAGCGACGCCAGGCAGCAGATCGCGAAGCTAAACCATCAAACCATCACCCTTCTGTTTGTCAGAGCACCTAAGCGATGTCAGGTGCCAGATCGAGGCGCTAAGCGGTGTCAGACACCAAGATCAAATGCCAAGCTGTCCGTCAGTTTTTGATAGATCATCAGG
Source organism: Termitomyces sp. MG16 (assembly GCA_003313075.1). Lineage (NCBI taxonomy): Eukaryota > Fungi > Basidiomycota > Agaricomycetes > Agaricales > Lyophyllaceae > Termitomyces > Termitomyces sp. MG16. Next base: position 1,196 of record QGOA01008956.1, read on the forward strand.
ATTCTCACTAAGCGCTGTCATCACTGACTGATGCCATCTGTCAGTTGTCATTCTGTCTGCCATCGGCGCTATCACTGATTGGATCTGCTTCTTGCCATGTGCGGCCGTCAAATATTGCCAAAATTGGTTAGTTAGCACGCACTAAGGTTCCCCGAGCCCGTGCTGCGTTGCCGTAGCCTGCCGTTGATGCGCTGATCCTGTATGGGGTCCTATCATCTCCCCCCAACTGAAAAATTGACTGTCCTCAGTCACCAAATAAGGCTATCATTACCGCTTTTGTGACAAGTGGTCCGTGCGTTCTTGAGATTTTGTTTATAGTCCTGGCGCATAAGTTTGGACTTCGTTTCTTCTCCCCATCTTTTTCCTGGCGCTCAATAATAAAAATATGTCCTTCCGTATTCCAACTCCGCCCTCCATCCCATCTCGTGAGGCTCAAGACGCCGCCTCCGCCTACATCGCTAAGGCAAACAATTTTATTAAGCGCATCGAGGGTGTGGGCGTGGAGGTGCCTTCAAACTTAGTCATTGCGGTAATGAAGTTGTTAGAGCGCTGGTACAAAGTTCGTGTCCTTGGCGTAGGCTGGGACAGGGAAATTGAGGTGCAGGAGTGGTGCTGGGCACGGTATATCGATAATCTGGGGTCTGAGTGGCTGGGTCCCTTCTCTCGCTTTGTAAGTCTTTATGGTTGCTTGCCGCATCGCTAGCTAACCGATTTTCTAGGCACCTCCTCCTGTCCTGACCATTGAGGACGAATTGGAGGACATCCTCTCTGGCGCCTTGCCAATGATGGTAAGCACGCCAGCGCCTGAGTGAGTATCTCTAACTGTAATTTCTAACTTAGCTGTGGTCTGATCTATCTCTTCACAGCAAGCAAGAGGTATTGGCGCCTCTCGCCAACCTGCAAGTCGATGCAGAGATGGCGGCAATTCATGAGGAGGCGCTTGCTGAAGCATCGCAGAACGCCAAGGAAAGAATCCAGGCGCAGGAGGGACACAAAACTACTGGTGAGGAGGAGGTCGTCGGCAGGGAGCAGGTGCCTGTCACAAAAAGGCAGGAATCCACAGTTGCTGGGTCTAGCAAAGATTCTCGCGCCGGTAGTGCCCAGAACCCAGCACTACCGGCAAGCAGAATGGGTTCCCCAGTCAAGCCGGGCAAGACTTTGAAAAAGAAGGTAAGCCTCCTCCTTTCTTACCGCTGTTGGGCGTCACTAATCAATTCTTTTTAGTCTTGCAAAGGAAAGGCCCCTCAGTATGCGGTAAGTGGTTTCCAACTGTGCTTGTGCCTCTGTTGACCATGAAACAGATTCCCACCCAGTCCTCCTTCGACGACAAGGAATTGAAGGTGTTGCTCTTGCCGCGACGGGAGGAGGTAACTTTGGATTAGGGAATCGAAGCAGGAGTGGAACTCCCAGAAATGAAAAACAAGCGCACGGTGGACAAGGCGATCTGCCAAGAGTTCAAAGACTCACGGGAAGCAGTAAGCAACTATTCTTTTATGACCTTTCTTCTACTTAACTGGTCTTAGTGCGACAAATGTTGGGCTGACAACAATCCCGAGAGTTGTTGGTTCCCCACTGCCGCCCAACCTTGCTACTGATGCGGCACTCTTAAGCGTGCCTGTACCATTGATGGCGCCAAGAGTCGCGAGCGGGGAGGGGCACCAGACACCGTTGTCGAGAGGACTTTCTCCTGAGCAGTTTTGGTTAAGCGTGCGAGGGAGTTTGTAGAGAAGCAGAGGCAGGAGGCTGCCGCCGGGAGGGCAGCCAGTGTTAGCAAGTCCTCCTTGATGCTACCAACACGTCAAGGAGAGGATTCCGAATCTGTCGGCAAGTATGGCGCTGGCGAGCGCCTAGAAAAACGCAAGGTCTCTTCTCCGGGCAAAGGTAAGGCAAAGGCCAAACGCGTCCATATCGAGTCGCCATCCCACTCTCCAAGTGCTGAGGACAGGGAGATGAAAGAATTGGAACAGGCCCTTGCCGCGAGTCGCCTGCCTCCTCCTAGCGGGGAGGCAGGTCCCAGTAAATTGCTGTCTCCAATTGACTTGGCGGATGGCGCGTCTGCTGGCCCGTCCAACGTTGGCGCTCAAACAGGGTCAGCAGCGGAGGACATTGAGATGGGGGCGCCTGAGGATGTTGAGAAGTCGGAAGGGACAGGCCAGGGGTTGCCAGGGAAGGAACAGGTAGACAAGGATGCCGAGGGCGACTTGGATGAGACATTGCGGGAGATACCTGGTGAGTCCCAGGAGTTGCCGATGGTGGAGCCTGCCGTCCCCTGGGTAAGTGAGGGCGACTTGGCCATGCAGCACTGGACGAGCTCGAGTGGCCCTTTGTCATGGACCCCACAGCCTCAGCCAAGACTTGCTGGCGACTCTTATGAGTGGCTAGGGGAAGACTTGGTCTATCCTGTGGTCGCCTTGTACCTGCCCCAGGTTATAGAGCGGATGGTGGTACGTGTGGCAAGCATGCGTGCAGTATTGGGTCGCGAGCACGAACAAGTCCGGCAACAAATCATGGCTTCACGACTTCGATACTCCAATTTGACCCGTAGCATGGATGCGCTGCAAGAGTACCAAGCCGACTGTAATGAGGCGCTAGAGTGGCAAGCCCTCAACCATGTTCAGGTTGGCGACCTCTTGCCTTTCGACGACTCCCTGCTGCTCTCCAATGGTGAAGACTGACGGACCTTAGGGTAGATAGGCCGTTTATATATATATTTTTGTTTGTTACCACACGTGTATACATTTCTTGCCGCCTTCTTGCCGAGTGGAAGAATAAGTCCCGTATTCTGAGTTAGCGCAGCAGCAGAGAGCCAAGAAAGTAAAGCAAATAAAAAGCAAGCGGCAAGTATTTTAAGGTAGGTTTTAGCAAGAGAAGTAGTAGGTGAGGGACTTAGACAAATTTTGAGGAAAAAGGGAAACACTCAGTAAATCATCATAGCGAAAAAAACCCTTGGCGAGAGTTGCGCAAAGCGCTAAGCGTTGGTGACACGCTAGCGCTGCGACTTGACTACATAAGGAATTGTCTGTGGAATATAGTACAGTAAGTATCGGCAAGAAAGATAAGTAAGGTAAGTAATAGAAAGAAAGAGCTTATCAATATATAGTCTTTTCTAATCATTTTCTTCTTCTTCAACTAGAGTCAGCAAATCGTCATTGTCCAATAATTCTGTTTCTTCAAGTTCCCTAAGCTTGGTGGTGTCAATATCTAGCACTTCCAGCGGCAAGTCGATTTGTTCCCTGGCGAGATACGGCAATAGGCGAAAAGCGGCAACAGGTTGATGTAGTACTGAACCATCTAATTCACAGAGCACATAAGCGCCTCCACAGTTACGAGAGATAACTACCAAGGGTCCTAGATAGCGCGGGCGCATTTTCTTGTTGTATGAGGTTTCGATTTTGGAGTTGCGCATAAGTACTAGCGCGCCCCTCAGGAAGTTGTAATCCTTGATAGTAGCGCTATGCTCAGTCTCGAATCATAGGGCTGCTTGGCGATGGGCGCTAAAGACTACCTCGTAAAGTTGCTCTAAATCTTCTTTCCTTCTCTGGAGATCAATAGCTCATCTGGCGATCAGATCGGTAGTCACTAAGATACTGTTGGGTGCTGGCTGAAGGTAGGTCGCTTCTATAATGTTGGCAGGGAGTAACGGATGGGTGCCAGTAGCCGCGTAATAGGGAGAACAACCCATGCGCTTACAAATAGTAACTCTTTCCGACCAAAATACTGAATAGGTCGCTTCGCTCCAATGAGACTCGTCGCCATCGACCGCCTTGAAAAGCGCTTGCCGAACGTCAAAGTGGCATCTTTCTACCAGGCCATTGGCGCGTTTGTTGTAGCCAGATACTCGAATGTGATGAATGTTGTATTTCTTGGCAAGATATGTTAGCGCTTTGATAATTGGCACACCATTATCCGTGACAATTTCTCTTAGCGCTCCCCAACGGCAAATGACGTCCTCAAACAGCCACTTGGCGACCGCCTCCGTATTTCTCTCTGAAGCATTCGAAATTCAGGCCAGTGGATTAGCGAGCAACAACCTTGAATAATGTACTTGTAGCGACCAGATTTGGGCATGTGCATGGTATCGACGTAGATTTTGCTGAAGAGGGGAGCTGGCGTTGCAACGGTTGGCGGGATAAGCACTTGGCGTGTCTGTTGAATTTGGCATAGGTGGCAAGTCCTAATGTACCAAGCGATGTCAGCACTAGCGTGTGGCCACCAGAATCGTTTTAACAGAGAAGCTCGGGTAGTGTACAGACCTCTATGTCCTAGCTCGTCATGCATGGCACGCAGGACTTGTAAGCGACTATCTGGCTTGATGATCAGCTTGTGAGCGCCATCTCAATTTTGTCGCCAAAGGCGGTTGTCAGTAAAGAAGAAGTGGGTAGCATAGCGGATAAAGGTCACATATTGTTTGTCGGTAAGGTCTGCAGGTCGCTTAAGGTCTTGTATCCATTGTTCGACTACTAACAGGTGACTGTCTTCTGCCTTTGCCTTGGCGGATCGGAGAACAGCATCGTAGGTCAAGTTTCTGCTGTCTTCTCTTAGCGGATGTGGTTCTTGTACGACTTTTACAGGAGGCAAGTCTTGTTCGAAGATGCTTGCCGTATAGAATGTGAGGGGTGCGCTAAAGGCCTCGAGGCGGTAAGGGACAATGGGATGTAGAAGGATACTGGCAGGCTGTTGCCGTCGTAATAGGGGGATTGGCTGTTGTATAAGGTGCACAAAACTATGTAATCTGTCGATCCAGTCCTTGAAATCGCTATCAGCTTGTGGATCCACTGCCGGGTCACCAGGTTGCCGTGGTCGCCTAGAGAGTCCATCCAGTCCGTGGAAAGAGCTCTTGACATGTACCAACTCAAAGTGAAACATGAGAATGGCGACTACCCACCGGTTCATGCTAGCAGATGGCTGGATATCGGGATTCTGCAGCATGCCTTTGATGTACCTAGCGTCGACTTCAACAATAAGGTTCCGCATGCCAATCAAATACATTTTTAGCGACCAGAAGGCTTTGAAGAGTCCATAGAGCTCTAGCTTAGGCTGGCTGTAGCGAGATTCCCGGTCGTTTAGCATGATAGACCCAAAGCGGTTGTAACGTCGCTGTTTCCAATTTTTGCTAAGGCACTGACACAAGAAGTAATCAACGGCAATGTACGAGGTATCCACCACCAAGATAACAGGATCTGCAGAGCTATAGTCGATGGGAACTAGGGGTTTGGCGTCTTGTAGGGCTTTTACTAAGTCTCGTTGTGCAGTGACCTGGTCTGGCCCAAATTCAAAGGGCTCATTAGCGTGGGTGAGTCGGTTAAGGGCATGTGCGCGATGGGCAAAATTCTTGACGAATATCCTGAGAACACCTATGGTACCAAGAAAGGCGCAAACTTCAGATAGGTCGTGGCAAGGACCCCATCGCTCCAGAAGTGCTAGGCAAGACTTGTCGGGAACGTGACTGTCGGGAGTGCAGATGTGACCAAGTATTTTGAACCTTGGCACGCAAAGGAGGAGTTTGTGGCCGCTAAAGGTTCCACCGCTATATTTCATACGTTGGAGAACTCGGTTAAGCAGCTGGAAAAACTCCCATAGCACTAAGCAAATGTTGGAGTTGTCAGGATGGGTCGCTGGTAAGCCGTTAACGAGTCGCCAGTCTTTGGGGCCTTTGATGCCAACGTCATCAATGAAGCTTAGGACATTATGCGGTATCTCAGGCTGGAGGATGAAAGTGATGTCATCATGGAATATGGAGACTGAGTTTGTCCAGCCCATTGGCAAGGTAACTAGGCATAATGCACCAAACGGAGTTTGAAAAGTAGTGAGATCCCGGGAAGAAGGGTGTATCAGGCGTTTGTCGTAGCCAACGTAGAGGTCAAGAGTGGTGCCACAAATACGCCCGGCAAAGGACTCAGCAACATGGTCAGGAAAAGGCAGTACGCCAGAGTGTCGTATTGTGACTCTATTCAGCGGTTCAAGACTGTGGACTATACGGAGATTGCCGTTCTTTTTGAGTACGCAAAACCAACAGGAGCAGTAAGAACTATTGGAGGGCTCGTAGACGCCAGCCTTAATCTTGGTCCTAATGATTTGGCAGACCTCGGCTTTAATTCCAGGTGGTAACGGTCAGTTGTGCTCAGTCCACGGCACGTGAGGAATGGTCGGGATTACGACAGGCAGGAAGAAGTCTGTACGTAGACTGCTGCGTTCCAAGTCCTCCCAGGCGAAGGCTTTATCTTGCTTAGCGACAAGGTCGGTAAGGACATTTAACTCATCTTTGGTCAAAAATCCTGTGTCATGCTCCTTCGCAAATTGTTGTTGGCGTTCCGCAGTAAAACGTCCTGTGGGCTGAAAGGGTGGCGGATTTGGTAATAAGGTTGGCATATCGGCAAGAGGGTCACCAATGATTTGGCGCTCAATTCTAAACGTCTCGGGAGAGTGCGTGGCGACGGGTTTTGTTTTAAGTGCAACTGGCTTATATTTCTTTTTGACTTGAACCCCTTTCCTTTTGGGAACGTTAGCTTGGTTATATATAGAGGTGGAAAGGGGAATTGTAGCCTGTGGAGCGGCAAGTCCAAGAACGGCAGGAGACAATGCTCTGGGAAGGGTAGTGAGATAAGTATCGGTAGATGCAATGTTTTGAAAGGATTCGGAAGCAGTAAGGTACAAGTAGGCAAGAGAAGAGTCAGTAATGTTTTGATTTTTCTGGGAAAGCTCTGCGTCGGTGGCGGGTAAAGTAGTTAAAACATCTTTGTCAAGAAAAGCAGTGGACATAACATTTACAAGACCAGTAGAATGGTCATATTCCAGCATTAGCGCCACATCTCCGTGATCGTCGCCAATCACCTCCTTGGATGGTTTGTGAAAACACCGGTGGGGAGGCTCGTTGGCGTGCTGGTTGGTAAACTCCGGGGGCTTAGCGCAGGCACCTTTTCGTTGTCCCCTAGGGAACGTTGGCACCATTCGTCGGATTCCGGAATTGGGGTCGCTAATTGTTAAGGTCGTTTCGTCGTCAGTAACTGTCTTGACGACTGATCGCGCCAAGACGTCGAAGGGTCTGCCAAGTAGTAGGTCGTATGCCGGGGAGCGTAAAATGTGTATCTGAAGATAAAACGTAATGTCGCCAAGGGTGCACGGCACATTCTTGGCGAGGCCTAGAGATCTGTCCACCGTACCGTTAGCGCTCTGCATGTTTAGTATAACGGTAGGGTCGTAAATAAGGCCCAGATCGTTAGCGACTTCAGCTGCCATAGAAATAATTTGAGACCCGCTATCCACGATTGCCTCTACCTCGTGCTTATTGTCTACTGTTAGCGCTACTGAGCGGATAGCGTGCGATTCTTGAGCGACGGTAAGGATTGCTGGGTCCTCTCCATGGTCCACTGACCTAAGGTAGGTCTCCACTGGGTCCACAGAGGTAGCGTTAGCGATGGTGTCGGTAAGAGAGTCTTCAGCATCCAAAGAGTCGACGGTGGAAAAACCAGGGAGCGCGTCGTCGAGTTCATCAACCTCGGCAACGGTTGTCGCCAAAGGTCGTCGGGGAGTGACTGCCGTCTTGACCTGGTTGCGGACGTCGGGAGCAATACTGCAAAGTTCCTCAACTGACAAGGTGATGGCGGTTTTCATGATGCAGTTAAATATGTGGTTTGATTTCTCTATGTCGAAAATTGGCGCGGTAGGTCGGTAGCCACCCTTAGGACGTTTCTCGGGAGCAGCAAAATTTCGTTGTGCGGGTGCGTGATAACGGTCGGGAATCCCTGAGTAGGGATGTAAAGGCGGCAAAGGCGGTTCAGGAGCGGCGGTGGTTGACGATGGTTCTGGAGTGGTAGCTGGGGGAGTGGCAGGAGTAGAAGTCGGTAACTTGCTAGCGGGAGGCATTGGCTTGTATCCTTTAAGAGGTTGTTTAGGCTGCTTAACTTCAACCCCATCAAAGACCTGATTCTTAAGCGAATCCAATTCCTGTTGGAGCTTGGTGATACGTTCTTCCCACGAGAAAGTAGGATGGTTGCCAACGCTGTTGAAGTGTAAGACCTCGTGAATCATTTGCTGTTGGGTTGCCTGTTCAGGGTCGGGGTTGGCGTTGCCAGAAAGCGTGCCGGTAACGATTTGTCCTGGGTTGCGCCTATGCCATTCATCAACTTGTTCCTGGAAGGACTTCTTGTCTGGGTAGTTGGGGATGGTGGCGCCAGTGGTGAGGACTATCTTGCCGTCAATAGCCCGTCGAATCCTTCCTTGCCGAATGTAATTTTTGAGGGTTGCGCAGCGTCCTCTAGTCATAGTGTGGCCAATTTCCTCACAGAAGTGGCAAGGGCCAGATGCGGGTATATTAGCGGGTCGGTTAGCGAGATTGGTGGTAATCATAGTTTCGATACGAGACATGGCGGAAGTGACAGCAGCGGTAACGGCAGTGTTGAGATCCTCTTTCTTAACGAAGTCGGTAGTAGGAGGCGGGATGGGAATAATACCGTTGGTTCGCTCAGGGGGCGGGCTCGTCCTAGTGCGTGGTATATCAATGCCAGTGTCCGTTCCCTTGAGAACCCATTTACCGGCTTCAAAGACGTCGGCAACGTTATAGGGCTTGTCCAGGTGATGGGTCTGATGAACAATTTCTAGGTGACGAGCAATACAAGTCCACAGTGAAGTTGGGATGCCTTGCTGGAATAGGCGACGTTCCTCGTTAATATAGAGCTTGCTGTTCTGCAGAAGCCACCTAGCGATTTTCTGGAACTCGCAGTAATATGTAGAGAACGCGCTAAGCAAAGATGTGCCGTTGTCGAAAGATTCCTATACTAGTTTCTGCAACTTGTTTACTGTGTATCGGGTAGCCTCCTCTGCGCCAGGGTACAGCTGGATTACTGCCGTCTTCCAATCCTCATACGAAGCGCCTTGGGCTGGAACTGGCGGTGCGGCAGGGACAAAGGCGGCAAACTCGGCAAGACCTGTCCACGTTTCTGCCGTGTCATACGACACGTACCTTGCTGCATACTCCTTCATTTGCGTGTGGTCGGTAATTCCACAATCCCTGAATAAATACTCTAATTCCTTGAAATACTGGGAGAGCTCCTGTGGCTTGGACTTGTCCCATTTAGGTGCTGAGAAGTGATTGCGTGGCGGCATGCGCTGGACTTGTTGTTCCATAGCGACTGTGGTAGCAAGTTCGGTTAGCGGTTGTGGGGAAGGAGTTCTAGAGATTGGCGACGGGGTAAGAGAAATGGCGAGTTGAGAAAGAGGCGTTAACGGAGTAATGAGTGTGACTGGTTGTGGTACGGCAAGCGGCGACGCTAAGAGGTCGTCGGCGCTAAAGTCAAGAGAACGTGGGAAGAGATCAGGAAATTCGTCTACAGTGGCGTTCTGTAGTTCCTGTGCGAGAGAGAGACCTGGTAAGGCACCAGGTGGTTGTGGAGTTGATGGGTGGGAAGAAGCTATGCCTTCTGCCAACTGTTCTAGCAGGCGGCGCCTACGCTGGAGACGGGTTTCTGGCGGAATTCTGCCCTAGAGATCCCTCGCGGTGGGCTCCAATTTGATGACGCCCAAAGTTTGGTCAGTAACAAATATAACTATAGTGTTACCATACCAAAAGCTTGCGTTGGGCACGCTAAAAGTGATGGAGGAGTCCTGGGCAGGTCCCAGAGAACGCGCCTGTGAAAATGGGGAAAAGTCGGTAAGGGGGTCGGCAAGTGTAAAGCGCTAAGGTAAAGTGCCTATGAAAGAAGCGGTAAGTGACACGGCAATGCGAGTAGCAAGAGCACGGTAAGCTTAGCGAAGTCTAAGCATCAATAATGCCTGCCGTAGTTGCAAGGCATGAGTGTGTTGAGTGTTGGCGAACGTCTGCAACTGCCAATGAGTTCAACGTTGCCGACTGTAAATGAGATCTCGAGCGTAAGGGAGACTGAAGAAAGGGGAGTAGTAAACTCTGGTCTATTGTTCGATTTACAAGTCAGTAAGTACTTTTATACTACAATGAGTTCACCGTCGCCAAAGTGCGGTAAACTAGAAAATTTTATAGGGGTAGCTCCACCAGTTTCAGATCCCTACCGTCCATTCAAGAACCTTAGCGATGCCAGGCAGCAGATCGCGAAGCTAAACCATCAATCCATCACCCTTCTGTTTGTCAGAGCACCTAAGCGATGTCAGGTGCCAGATCGAGGCGCTAAGTGGTGTCAGACACCAAGGTCAAATGCCAAGCTGTCCATCAGTTTTTGATAGATCATCAGGCTTCTCACTAAGCGCTGTCGTCACTGACTGATGCCATCTGTCAGTTGTCATTCTGTCTGCTGTCGGCGCTATCACTGATTGGATCTGCTTCTTGCCGTGTGCAGCCATCAAATATTGCCAAAATTGGTTAGTTAGTGCGCGCTAAGGTTCCCCAAGCCCATGCCGCATTGCCGTAGCCTGCCGTTGATGCGCTGATCCTGTATGGGGTCCTATCACTGGTATCGTGGTTTTTGATAAACTGCTGTTGACACTCGTTGGTAAATCATCTGGTTGGTTGAAAGGGTAGCGGATGTGGTGTGAGAGTCAGGATGTTGGCAAGAGGGTCGCTAAGGATATGGCATTTGATTTGAAAAGCTTCAGGGGAGTGAGCAGCAATGGATTTGGTTTTAAGTGCCATGGGCTTGTATTTCTTCTTTACCTGAATGCCTTTTCTTTTGAGAATGTTAGCGTTACTATAAACAGAGGCAGAAAGGGGATTAAGAGCGGTAAAGATAGAGTGTGGTGCAGAAAGTCCGAGAACAGCAGGAGCAGAGGCTCCAGGAAGAGTGGTAAGATATGTGTCTTTTGTAGCAATTTTCTGGAAAGAGTCCGAAGCGGTAAGGTACAAGTAGGCAAGAGACGAGTCAGTAAGGTTTTGTGTGGTTTTCTGGGGATTTTTAGTAGCAAGATTAGGTGTAGTAGAAAATACTTCTGTATTAAGAAAGGCCATTTTCAAAATATGTACAAGACCACTAGCATGGTTATATTCTAGTGTGAGTGCTACATCTCCATAATTGTCACCAATCATCTTCTTGATAGTCTGTGAAAATACCAGTGAGGCTGCTCACTGGCGTGATGTTTAGTGAATTCAGACGGCTTGCCATGTGTACTTTTCCATTGTTTTCTAGAGAATGTCAGTACTATATGTCTGATACCTGAGTTGGGGTTGCTAATAGTCAATGTCGTTTCTTCGTCAGTAAGAGTCTTGACTACTGAGTGTGCTAAGATGTCGAAAGGTCTACTGAGTAGGAGGTCATAGGTGGGTGAGTGTAGGATGTGGATCTGAAGGTAAAATGTGATGTCGCCAATAGTACATGGTATGTTCTTGGCAAGACCAAGAGATCTGTTGATGGTGCCATTAGTGCTCTGCATGTTTAGGACAACAGTAGGGTTATAAATTAATCCTAGCTTGTTAGCGACTTCTGCAGCCATAGAAATGATCTGAGAACTGCTGTTCACAATGGCCTCAATGTCACTTTTGTTGTCAATGGTAAGCATGATGGACCTAATAGCATGGGAGTCCTGGGCAACAATAAGGATAGCAGAATCTTCTCCATGCTCTAGCAACTGCATATATGTTTCTACCAGATTGATTGAGGTAGCGTTAGCGACTGAATCAGCAGCAAAAGTGTTGGTGCTAAGGGTAATGGGAGGGTCAGTGGTTACAGAAAAGCCAGGAAGCACATCGTCCAACTCATTAATCTCAGTAACAGTGGTTGCCAAGGGTCATCAAGGTGTAACTGCCATTTTAACCTGGTTTCTGACATTGGGAGCAATACTGCAGAGTTCTTCAACAGAGAGTGTGACTGGAGTTTTCATGATACAGCTAAAGATGTGATTGGACTTCTCTATATTGAAGATTGGTGCAGTAGGGCAATAACTGCCTTCAGGACGTTTCTTGGGAGCAGCAAAGTTGCATTGGGCAGGAGCATGATACCTATTGGAGAGTCCAGCATAAGAATGGAGAGGTGGCAAGGGGGCATTGGGAACAGAAGTAGACATGGGAGGCAGGATGGCAGGAGCTGGTGTGGCTGATGCAGATGAGGCGGTGGGTGCAGGTGCAGTGGTAGAAGAGTTACAAGTGGCTGACATGGGCTTATATCTGCAAAGAGGCTGTTTAGACTGTTTAATCTCAACACCGTCAAATACCTGGTTCTTTTGCGAGCTGAGTTCCTGTTCCAGCTTGGAGATATGCTCTTCCTGGGAGAAGCCAGAGCAATCAATAATGCTGTCAAAATGCAATACCTTGTGAATTATCTGCTGCTGTGCTGCCTGGTCAGGATCTGGATTTGCGTTGCCTGAGAGAGTGCCAGTAACGATCTGTCTTGGGCTGCACCTGTGCCACTCGTCTGCCTGCTCCTGGTAGGTCTTGAGCTCCATGTAGTTTGGGATGATAGTGCCTGTGGTTAAGACAACCTTGCCATCAATGGCTCTGCATACTTTATCTTGCTGTATATAGTTTTTCAAAGTATTGCAGTGTCCTTAGATCATTGTGTGTCCTATTTCCCCACAGAAGTGGCAACTATTAGATCCTGGAGCATTAGCAACATGGGAAGTGGTTATGCTGGTGGCAATCATGGTCTCTATTCAGGTCATAGCAGAGGCAATGGCAGCGTTGATGGTGGCATTGAGGTCTTCTTTCTTCACAAATGTCACAACCCCTCCCCTCCGGATCCACCCCGGGACACCCCCAGAACACCTCCCGGGACCCTCTCTCCAACCCCACAGGACACGCTCCACTATCACAACTACCGACACCACCATCATGTGCATCAGGACCGCCATCAGCCGCCACCAGCCCCGATCAACAATTGGATCACGCGACTCACTCCCAGCTATCACGCATCATGCATCACAGCTCCCTCCACGCCAATTGATCGCACGCCCCACATGCGCGATCCAAGTATACAGTCCCTGCCCGCTACTCAATGACTCCCAGAACCCATCCCAGATACCCCGGAACACTGAGACCCAGCCCCGTAGTACTTATAGCATAGTTCTCCATTGTATTTGCTAGTCTTGATATTACATTGCATTACTTGGATTGTTGCGTGCCCTCTGCTTGACTGGTACACATTGACTGGCACGCTTTGACTGGCACGCTTGAATACTCGCGTGCTCTAAGATTGGTATGCACTTCGCGACTTTAATTTGCTAACTTGGTCTCGTCTTAGAACCTCCGGTTCACGACTCGACCCCCACCTGAATCCCCCAGCTACTCACAACTCAAAATCTCCGGACCGAGTCTCCTCTCCCAGGATTGCCCCCTGTCCGCGTCTTGAACCCCAGAGTCCTAGCCCCGGAGTTTCAGACACCTGAGTATCCATAGGTCAAGTCCGCATTGTAAGGGCAATCGCTTTTCTGGAAAGCCCCCGATTCAGCAGAACCTGACAACAAAGTCGTTGGCAGGAGGGGCAGCAGTAGTCTGGACTGGAAGGATGCCATTGGCATGTTCGAGTGGGATTGTCCTAGTGCGTTGAATGCCAATGCCAATACCTGTGTCAGTGCCCTTTAAGATCCATTTACCTGCCTCAAAGACATCGGCGACAGCATAGGGTTCCTTAGGATGATGAGTCAAGTGTATGATTTCTAAGCGCCTAGTGATGCGAGTCCATAGTGACATCGGGATGCCTTGCTGGAATAAGCAACATTCCTCATTAATATAGAGTTTACCATTCTAGAGGAGCCACCTGGCAACCATCTGGAATTCCTGATAGTAAGTCAAGAAGGCACCAAGAGAGTAGGTGCTGCTATTGAAGGTGTCTTGTACAAGTTTCTGAAGTTTGTTTACTGTGTATCGCATAGCCTCTTCAGTGCCAGGGTAGAGCTGAATAATTGCCATTTTCCATCCTTCATAAGTATTGTCAATAGCTGGTTGGGTGCCAGGCATGGGAGCAGAAAATTCAGGAAGACTAGTCCAGGTTTCTGCTGTGTTGTAGGAAACGTAGTATGCTGCATATTCTTTCATTTGGGTGGAGTCAGTAACCTCACAGTCTCTAAAGAGATATTTGAGTTCTTTGAAATATTGGGAGAGCTCATGTGGTTTGGACTCATTCCATTTTGGTGCTGAGAAATGGTTGCATGGTGGCATGCACTGGGAAGGCTGTTTTATAGCGACTGGCCTACCATTGATGACGTTCAAAGTTTGGTTAGTAACAAATGTAGTAATAGTGTTACCATGCCAGAAACTTGCATTGAGCATGCTAAAAGTGATGAGGGGAGTCCTGGGCAGGTCTCAGAAAACACGTCTATAAAATAAGGTAATGTCAGAAAGGGGGTTGGCAAGTGTCAAGCACTAAGGTAAAAGCACCTATGGAAGAAAATAGATAAACACGGCAGGCAATGTAAGTGGCAAGAACACAGGAAGCTTAGCAAAGTCTAAGCAATGTTAATGCCTGCCGTAGCTGCAAGGCATGAGTATGTTGTTGGCTAGCAATAGTCTGCAACTGCTGATGACTTTGATGTTACTAACCATAAATCTGATTTGGACCATAAGAGAGACTGGAGTAAGTGGGGCAGGAAACTCTGTTCTGGTTCTATGTACAAGTTGGTAAGTACTTTTTATACTACAAGGAGTTCACCATTGCCAAGTGACTAATAACGCCAAAGCGCAGCAAACTAGAAAATTTTATAAGGGTGGCTCCAATGGTTTCAGATCCCTACCATCCATTCAAGACATTTAGCAATGCCAGGCAGCAGATCACAACGCTAAACCATCAATCCATCAATCTTCTGTCTGTCCAAAATACTAAGTGACATTGATGACGCCCAAAGTTTGGTTAGTAACAAATATAGCAATAGTGTTACTGTACCAAAAGCTTGTGTTGAGTGCGCTAAAAGTGATGAGGGGAGTCCTGGGCAGGTCTCAGAGAACGCACCTATGAAAAATAAGGTAAAGTCGGAAAGGGGGTTGGCAAGTGTCAAGCACTAAGGTAAAAGCGCCTATGAAGAAGCGGTAAGTGAACACGGCAAGATAAGTGGCAAGAACACGGTAAGCTTAGTGAAGTCTAAGCGACGTTAATGCCTGCTGTAGCTGCAAGACGCAAGTATGACGTTGGCTAGCGATAGTCTGTAATGTCTGATGACTTCAATGTTGCCGACCATAAGAGAGACTGGAGTAAGGGGAGCAGGAAACTTTGTTCTTGTTCGTATGTACAAGTCGGTAAGTACTTTTTATACTACAATAAGTTCACCATCGCCAGTGACTAACAATCGCCAAAGTGCGGTAAACTAGAGAATTTTATAGGGGTAGCTCCAATGGTTTCAGATCCCTACCATCTATTTAAGACCCTTAGCGATGCCAGGCAGCAGATCACAATGCTAAACCATCAATCCATCACCCTTCTGTCTGTCCAAAATACTAAGCAATATCAGGTGCTAAATTGGGGCGCTAAGCAATGCCAGACACCAAGTTAAAATGCCAAGCTGTCCATCAGCTTTTGATAGATCATCAACCTTCTCGCTAAGCGCTGTCATCAGTAACTGATGTCATTTGTCAGTTGTCATTCTGTCTGCCATCGGTGCTATCATTGATTGGATCTGCTTCTTGCCATGCACGGCCATCAAATATTACCAAAATTGATTAATTAGCATGCACGCTAAGGTATCCTGAGCTGGTGCCGCATTGCCATAGCCTGCTGTTGATGTGCTGATCCTGTATGGGGTTCTATCATCTTTCCCCAACTGAAAAATTGACTGTCTTCAGTCACCCAAATAAGGCTACTGTTACTGTTTTTGTGATATGTGGCCCGTGCGTTCTTCAAACTTTGTTTATAGTCCTAGCGCATGAGTTTGGACTTCACCTCTCTTCCCTGATTTTACCTGGCGCTCTTTAAAAATAATATGTTTTTCCACATTCCAACTCTGCCCCCAGTACTGTCTTGTGAGGCTCAAGATGCTGCCTCCACCTATATCAAAAAGGCGAAAAAATTTATTAGGCGCATTGAGGGTGTGGGTGCGGAGGCGCCTCCAAACTTGATTGTTGCCGTGATGAAATTGTTGGAGCGCTGGTATAAGGTTTGTGTCCTTGGTGTAGAGTGAGATAGAGAAATTGAGGTGCAGGAGTGGTGCCGAGCCCGCTGATAGGCTTCTACTTGGACTGAGCGCACCAAGAGGTACACTACAGGTCTACGGACACAGGCTATACTCAAGACCCTAGTGATCTTTTAGGACACAGGAAACCACAGATCTTGGTGCTCAATTATAGGCGCTGGTTATCAGTCTTAACTACCATGACCAGGCCTTCAGCATATACCATTTATTGACCTTGTAGGATTAGGAGACCAGGGACTCTGGGTGCTAGCAAGACGGCAGGGACATGACTTTGACCAAACCCCGATCAGTTCTATAAAGAGGTTAGCATTAGGCGCTGCCATTGAACGAGGCACTTTAATCAGAAGTCTAAAGAATCAACAGCGATGGAACAGGATATACTCTAGCCCGACATTCTATTCATTAAAAGTTGATACTAGATTTAGCGCCGGCAGCAGAACTCACGGCGTCTGTCAAGGATTTTCCGACCATACCCTGCCAAAGGCCTGGCCAATCGGAATTACACTAAAAAGTGAGCAGACTCCTACAAAAGTTTAAGTCAGTTTGGAGTCACCATGGCCAATGGGCTATAACGCTGTTAGTTGCTGTTGCCCTATGTGTACCGGTTGCCGTTGACAGGTCGCCGTTAGCTACAACCACGAGGAGAGGCGCTAATTGGTAGTGCCGCTAATGGACTCATTTTAAAAATATAATAGTGCATAGTATAAAAGATAGCTACTTGGGATGTACATAGCAACAAAGCGTAACCTCTTAAGCACCTAAGTTACCCTTAGCGTTCAAATTGCGCTAGCTTGCTCAAACTTTGTCACTAAGTTGGGCGCTAGCCTTGTTTATCCTGTCTTCATTGTTTACGGTGCCATCTACAGGCACGCTATGCTGCGCTATTTGCCTTGTCTTCTATATCTTTGTGTAAACTACAACACTTACCGTTTGTCAGGTAGCACACAAGGCGCTATCATCTAGCGCGTCGTTTTAACACCTTTGCTTGAGCACACCGGGACTCTGTCAGAACTCCTCATAACTATGCACGCCAAGCGCTGGAGACAGCGTTGTACTGCGTATACGTCCAGCGCACCCAACCACAGTTGGCGTCATCACCGCTATGTGGATCACCGTGGTGCTGAGTGGCTAGTGCC
>QGOA01008971.1:0-18878 GCA_003313075.1 Termitomyces sp. MG16
CACATCCACCAAAGTCTATACAATCCAAGCTGGCAGAAGTCAATAAGGTATCTACCGGTAGATTACAGATACACTTACCAACTCTTCTGTGTCTTTCGTGCACTGTTTAATAGCCCTATCGATCCTCGCAATACCACGTTCCCCCTGAGATTTTACTTTCTCTACCTCGAGATGCATTTTCCTCTCTATTTCTTCGAGATTAGCGTCAGGTTGAGCTCCTACGCCATCAGGACGCCCTGACGCCATATTTGCTTCAAGAGATAATGGAGTTCGATTGTGGGGATCGATGTATAGGATGTTGGTCCGGATGTGCTCCAAAGACATAGTATGAACAATCGCCTTCAAAATTGTGACAAAAGGCGTATAGAGTGGTTTCTCGCTTGAAGGGGCTATCTGCGGAAATCCTACCCAACGAGACCGATCATATATACGTAGAGTCGTCAATCTCCTGAGGCTCTCATCTATTGTAGGTATCAAAGGGATTCTCTTGTTCAAGAACTCGTTGGTGTCGGTAGTGAAGAGAGTGTTTTTAATATCTCTTTCAACGTCTCGTTTGACATCTTCCATGGGGCTCTTGTTCCGTGTTAAGCTGACTGGTGTTGCCGATTTGACAGGGGTATCAGTAAGCGTTGGACGAAGTGAGGACATAGCGAGAGGAGGTGAGCAAACAGTTATGCAAGTGAAGAGAAACAGTCACCTCGTTTCCTTTTTATGGAAAAATGTTATCGATGGATTCGATGGGCACGAGGACAACACAATGGGATTGCAGGATATGTCACAGAGCCCACAAAGAACTCCTGAATATGTGAATGGCGGAAATAGAATGGTCCTAGTAGCTTAAGTACAATTTCGTAGGACGAGTATGGACAAGCAAGACTTAGAAGGAGCACTCTTCAGACTCTGACTTCTGTGACTGTTTGGTACAGTAAGACTCAGAATGAATAGACCTGAACAAGACCTCAGCAACGGCCGCAGCGTGTAGGTGTCAACAATATATATGTCACGTGGATGTTGTGCTTTCAAGGTTGTTCCGGCCACTGGTGATCGATGATCATTCTGATTACAAGCGGTATCATTGTCAACGATTGCAGTGTTTCACGATTTCTGTGCTGGGATCAAGAGTTATAATCGGTCGTGACTCTGGCTCTGGCATCGTGAATTTGTAGCTTATAGTTGCTTCCATCCCTGTGCAAGCTGATGCTGAGAGCACTTCGAGCGCATTGTTTATGCAGGCCGTCAAGTTCAAGGTATTTTAAGCTGTCCAGAGTCCGGTGCTAGTCCGGATGGGGTTATTTCCTTGTAGTCCAGCAAAAAGTTCTGATGTTGTTCTCTTCAGCCTTCAAGTTGCAGAACCATTACGCTACGTAGAAAAACCACGTATATTAAAAGACTTTTTCATCTTAGATAATTCGCGACTCATCACGTCCAGGAGCCTGCAAAGATGATATTAACGAAACATGGGTACCACAATAACTGAGTAAATACATGTCAAGGAAGGAAATCAAACAGGCTCAGCTTATGTATGTGACTAGTGGTCCTCTGTCTCGCCCGTTAGCATGACTTGGAGAATGAACTTCAGTTACAGATCAACCGATCAACGCCTTGGTCAATATCTTGTCTACATCTTCTTCAGCACCTCCTTTTGTCCCTCTCGGCTTTGACTTCCGACGACTTTCCTCCGTTTGGTCGCCTTTGAAAGAGTGCATCAACTTCTTTTTGGACCAAATCCAGTTCTGCAACCTTGTTCTCCGAATTCTTGTTTTCCCTCCTTTCGCGATCAAGTTCCTGAATTTGAGCCTTTTCGAAGGTCGGTGGGTTCCGCCGGAGCAGCGAGCGTACTCTCAGTATTCAACTTTACGTCTTCCTTCTTGGTCTTCCTACAAAATCCTTTCTGAGTTCCACCCTTTACTGCCTCTGAATATCCTGTTGAACGTAGGAAGGGTTGGAGAGGAATCAAGGAGAATGGAGGCCATTTGGAGGGCCAACAACACGCCAAGGCCAGAAAACTCATGCACATGCACACGAAACCCGGAATCCAGAACCTAGAACACAACAGAATGACAACGCGCGAATCACATACCACGGGAGGTCATCGACAGACCGCGTTCGAAGAGCACTGAGGGAACACAGATACTAACCCCAATCAGATTTTCTTACCTACTCACCTGTAGCGGTTCCGTGACTATGTGACACTCATACCCATATGTTATTATTTCTTCTGCATCACTTTCCTTAACAACCGCTTAGCTATCCTTTATATACCAGAACACATGTTGTAGTTAGGCAGTTTTCGCAATACTAGGACTTACAACAGTTCTCACCGCGAGACTCGATCAGTGTGCCGTGACCCAATCCTAATCCGGCTGGCTCACGTCACATCACCCACAGTGCATAACTGCGACGCGACACATAATTTGCCACATCGGCGCGGAAACATATACATATATAACACAACACTACATACACACACAACATACAAAGTTACCAACATGGCGTAGAATGCTTTTCACCCTACTCCCGCCTTTTAGCTCGTTACAGCAGCTTACCGGCAGTGTAGACTCATTCATTCATATTATGCGAGCTTAGGTTTGGTGATGATCACAGACGAAACAGTTTCGTGCGGCATGTGCTCCTTATTGGCGGATCGTGATAGGCATTGATTGTCCAAAGTCCTGTCTTTTCTGCCAGACGCATCATTACAGGACATCTCTCTTTACCTTCCTTGTTCACGGATTTCGTTGGATTTGGAGCTTTATCTGATCAATTCTTTGACATGTTCATTGTCGTCCCGAGAAATACTCCCAGAAGGCTGTCAAACGGTTAAACATCATAATTGAAATTTTCAAGGTTCAGTTTGCCATGCGGGACTCCCTATAGATGTTCACCCTTGATCGGACTCATCTGAAGCATGTATAGGGCGTGTACGATCACGGGAAGAGTATATTTTAAGTTTTGTACTTAGGCTGTTTAGGTAGCTGCGGAGCAATTGCTGCACACTTGCCACAAATTTTCATCATGCCTCCCCGCTCCGCATACAATGGTTCCTTCAAAAAACTGGTTCTTGCTTTTGATGTTGGAACGACATACAGCGGTATATCTTACAGGTAATTAAGTATGTCGCTATCAGGACAGTGTGATCCTTCATATATCTTTTCAGTATACTCGACCCGGGTGAAGTTCCAGAAATCAGAGGCGTAACAAGGCGAGTTTATAAGGCCCTATTCCATATCCTATAACGCTTATCAATGTTCCAGATATCCTGCACAAGAGCGCGTTGGCGGCGACTCTAAGATACCCACGATTATCTACTATGACCAGCAAGGAAATGTTCGCGCTGTTGGGGCTGAGGCGCTCAAAGAGGACCTTGAAATCACGATCGAGGAGGAAGGTTGGACGAAAGCTGAATGGTAATTTTCAATCTCATATCAACATCTATTTGGCTTCATGCATTTTGTCAAAGGTTTAAGCTTCATTTGAGACCGTCTTCAACCACTAGCACCAATGTCACTCAGAATATCCCCCCGCTACCAAGAGATAAGACAGTCCTTGATGTCTTCTCTGACTTTCTTGGATATCTATACAAGTGTGCTCGGGACTATATAGAAGAGACTCACGGAAATGGGGTTTACTTGTGGACATCTTTTCGGGATCACATCGAGTTCATACTTACGCACCCCAATGGATGGGAAGGAGCACAACAGTCGATAATGCGCAAGGCTGCAATTCGAGCAGGCCTTATACCTGATACAATGGAAGGACGCTCGCGCGTGCATTTCGTATCTGAAGGAGAAGCGAGCCTTCATTTTTGTCTTCAAAGTGGACTGACTGTCGAGGCCCTCAAGGCAAGTCATTATGCGCTCTCACAAATGATGTTGAATAGCTAATATAACTCACAGAGTGGAGAGGGTATGCTCATTGTTGATGCAGGGGGAGGGACCATTGACATCACTACGTATGGTCACGACTCAAACGCAGCCGGGTTCTCGTTCCAAGAAATTGCCACTCCTCAATGTCAGTTATTGATTCTCTGCAAAAATAATTGGTCCCTTGTCAGAAAGCTCAACTTTGTCGTTGAATCAACATTAGGTTTCTTCCAAGGATCTGTATTCGTGACAAACCGTGCCCATGCTTTTCTGGATGGTATTGCACATTTTAATCTACATTTTTGAAAGTTGATCGTTTGACCACATCTAGATCTCTTGCGAGGTACAAGGTTCGACGACGACGTGGACCACATCACTCGGTGCTTTGATAAGACTACAAAGCTGAGGTTTAGAGACAGCCAAGAACCCCAGTTCATCAAGTTTGGGACCTCTCGAGACAAAGATCTTTCTCTAGGCATTCGTTCAGGCCAACTAAAGCTGCAAGGGTGCTTTTCAGTGACGGTCCTTTCGACTAATGATAACTGACTGCTCTACAGTGTTGATATAGCAACGTTCTTTTATCCTTCTATAAGCTGCATAATAGAATGCATACTGAAACAGCGAGAGAGCTCTTCAAAGCCGATCAATGTACGTGGTCTGATGAATGTGAGATGCCTTATGACATCAGAACAGTTTGTCTTTTTAGTTGGAGGTTTTGCTGCCAGCGACTGGTTATTCAGCCAGCTCAAAGCCTCTTTAGAACCACTGGGAATCATATTCTCCCGGCCAGACAACCACACGTGAGTCAAATGTACGCATTCGTCAATCTGCTGACAAAATGATCACATAGTAACAAGGCAGTCGCAGATGGTGGCGTCTCCTTTTACATTGACCATTTTGTCTCTGCCCGTGTAGCGAAATACACGTACGGCGTTGGATGCAGTCTATACTATGACCCTGCTGATCCTGAACATCGGAACCGTTCACTAACCGTCTTTACCGATGCTGCTGGATATGAGCGGATACCAGGTGCCTATAGCATCATTTTACCCAAAGTATTACGTTTATGATGTTGCCCATTGTGATACTCATTCTCGGACGCACAGGCTACCCAAGTTACAGAGTCAACCACTTTCAAAAAGCCGTATTCTCGGACATATGGGAAAGAGGGAGATGCTGATGAGATCATCCAGTGTCATGTGTTATGTTACCGTGGAACAATGAAAGACCCTCGCTGGATAGATGTGGAACGTGGTGGGTCAATACTCATCCTACAATGGGGGTTATATCTTTGACTCTGCGTACAGCCTCCTACAGTAAACTATGCACTGTTACTGCTGCAGCGCCGCCATACAGTAGGCGTCTCGGAAAGGGCAACAGGTACTATTACCAGACCGTGTATGAAGTTGTATTGAACTTCGGCCTTACGGAGTTGACTGCGCTAATTCAATGGGAGGAGTCGGTGCGTACAGGAGTCCCTTTTCATTGAAATACGTTGTTGATAGATATGGCGTGTTTTTCAGGGCGAACAGAAAAGGTAAATCATGGCCTTCAGTTTTCAAAATCGGTGCATGTTTAGCTAATCGATCGGATGTATCTAGGTCTCCAGCTCAGATTGTCTATGACGTGGATGTGGTCGAGAATTGAGTCGATAATTGTGGCTGATGTATATCCTTTATCTACTCTACACTCCTTGAGGTTATAAGTTGTCAGGTACTACAGACAGATAAGCCATCGGGGAAGACTAAGACACCAATTGGTACTGCTGATCTCATTTCAAATACTTACAAGCTTGCCTGAAATGTGACAAGTGCAAGTATGCTCACTGCTTATTGGGCACTATAGGCGCAGATGCGCAAGACTAATCCTAGACGTTTATAATCTAACATCAGAGGGGATGCTCACCACTTGTGCGTCCCATGAACTCGTGGAAGGAGTATCCACTTTTGCATGGACGGCAACAATTGAAACCGTTGGTAGTTGCGTGTCAGTCGAGAAGAGCAGCAATAAATCGCGTTCACATGTCTGACAAAGCTGAATACATTTTTGCTTTCCAACAAGCGCGGTCTCGAGGAATCTGGACTAAATCAGCATCTAGTGCTTCTCGAAGAGAAGAGCAGGTTCGTTGGCAGGGAGTCAGTTTCGCTCGTCGAGCGGATTTCAAATATTGTAAGAGCTGCAGTCTCGGTCGTCGCTGTAGCTAGCGCGTTGGCTAAATTCACATTTTGAGGTCTGACATTGTCTAAGTCTCAGAATTCTTTCACGTCGTCCCCCAGGGTCGCAAGGTCTCATTCAGAAAGCCTCAAGGCCGCCACCCGCAGTCAATGGAAAGATTAGGTTTGATACGAAACGAAATCTATTACTATGGTTATTATATTGCCATCGGTAAGCCCTACGTTATGAAATAAATATGGACACTACAAACGAGCGGCTAACCTTATCTACAGCAATTTGCAACTTTTGGTTGACACGAGATTATCAGATTCACTGATAAATCTACGGATGAAACAGCACTCAAAGTCATAGTAAAAACTTGCAACAGTAACAAGTAGGCAGAAAAAAATATGTTGTAAGTAAGAAGGGGGTGCCGACGGCAACCGGAGAAAGCTTGAGATGGGTCAACTATTAGCGGCCTTTCAATCACAAAAACTACAATTCGGAACCATCCACGTCATAAACGATCCTTGCAGGGCTCCTGGGGTCAAAACCGGTGATTCGAAATGTAATGATCAGTGAGAAATAGTTAAATTACCTCTTCTCAACATCCTTACGAACATTTTCATGTCAGTTTTGCCTTTTGCAGACCAGCAGCACTTACACCTTCCTTCCACGCGATCTGTGCCTTCAACTCGGTGAGACCGAACGACAGAACGACGTCAAAGGCCATCTTGAACCATTGCTCTGGTCGACGGCGACCAAAGATGTTAATGCTGTGTCGGGGAATCAAACTCTCAGAATTTGTTAATGTATCCGCTTCCACGGTGCACAACTTGGTGAAGAGACCTAACAAAAGAGGAAAACCCATATCGATTACGAAAGGAAACCCCTTTGACTACATACCATCATTCTGAAGCCAGTGAGGTCTCCCAGTTCCGCGATAACAGTAAATGGTTGCTGCTTGTTCGCTGAGGTCAGACCGGTCTTTTGCAGACCGATAATAGCTGCTTCTGAACTCCTGGGTTTCCGACACCTGTACATCCTGTGCTAGAAGTTGAGTCAATTATCATAGATTATTTGTTTGAGTTACCTTGTTCAAGATGATATCAAATGCGTCACAAAGGTAAACTTGACCTTCTGTCAGGTCGAAAATGAGAGGACGGCGCGCGGCATGTTCTGGATTTCGCGGATTATATCTGACGCAGCAACTTGTGCCATATATATGTTTTGAAACCCGAACAGACACTGCATGATCGAGGTAGAAGGACACAGCGCCGTCTGCCACAGCCTTGTTACTGTATCGACAGTCAAAGACATGAGAAATAACTGGTAGATACCCACAGATGACTATCCGGCCGGCAAAGATCGACATTCAAGTGTTCTACTGCTTCTTTCAGTCTGGTGAAGAGATAATCACTAGCAGAAAATCCCCCAACTAAGAATACAGCCTGTCAGGTGTGAATTGAGGAATCAATCAAGAGGTCACAGACATCACAAGACGTACAGAGACGGGCTTACGAGCAGCTGTGCATTGCATTTTCACCGCTCGCACAATGCATGATATCGAGGGCTCAAAGAATGCCTCAACGTTTTCCCTAAATACATATGAATACCTCGTTATATTGATAAGAAAGAGGTTGTTACCCAGGGAGAGTAAGTCTTCCATTGATAATTCCATGTTTGAGGTCATTGTCGCGGGCCCTACCAAACTTTATGAAGAGAGGGTTTGAATCAAAGGTTGGCTTCGCAAACTCGTCAAAGTAGGTGGTCATAGCTTCAACGTCGTCCAGAAACTGAGTACCCTTAAGAAAGTCTAGATATACGCGGATGATAACATGATACTCAATTCGTAAATTTGACGTTCCATACCTTTCATGAAAGCTTTTGCACGAGTAGTTACATAGACAGAGCCTTGTAGATGGCCTGTGAAAGCAGTTTGGGAAAAAAATCAAAAAAAAAAGGTCAACGGAACGTTACACTCAGGAGCGGCAAGCTCTTCAAAAGCACCTTCCTTATTTTGGCCTTGTCCATAAACACTCAGATCGATGGTACCTCCTCCAGCATCAACAATTAGTATACCACCACCTTTCTATAAAGTAAGAGACGTAAATATCACGATATTACCCTACAAATGGGACGAACTCAAACCTTCAGAGCGTCCGTGGTCAGTCCATTGCAGATACAGAAGTGCAAATCGGCTTCGCCTTCCGTGACAAATCGGATACGCGTATGGCCCTCATCCTGGTCTGGCACAAGACCAGCTTTGATGGCTGCGCGACGCAACTGTTGTTGTTGTACACCTTCCCAACCATTTGGATGAGTAAGTACATACTCAACAGTGTTCTCAACACAGGTCCAAAGATTTAAACCACCGGGTTCGGATTCTGTAATATAGGTCTTCGCGCACTCATAGAGATATTGATAGTAATCAGAGAATATGTCGATTACACTTTTGCCAGCTGGGAGTGGTGGAATGTCGGAAGTAGAGTAAGGACTTGAGATGCTCTTGGGCCGCATATGGAGTTTGAACCTGTCTTATGCGTCTCGAAACGTTCAGAGATAGATAAGCATAGGGCGTGCCATTCAGCTTTGACCCAACCTTCTTCGATGCTGCCTTGCAGTTCCTTCAGCTTTGCCTTAGCTCCAACGGCGCAAACTTCGCCACTCTTGTCGTAATATATTATAGTGGGTACTTTGCAGAAACCAACTTTTTCTTGTCCAGGAAATCTAAGAAAACCACATAAATAGTCAGTAGAGACCGACTTGAGGCTCTTCGTACCTCATCACTCCTTTGATCTCAGGCACTACTCCAGGTTCCAGGATGCTAGATCAACATTAGTTCAAATACAAATGGGAACAAAACCAAAGAACCTATAGGATATCCCACTGTAAGTCGTGCCAACATCGAATGCAAGTACAAGTTTACGGACGTTCCCACCATAAGGACTTCTGGACGGCATGGTCTGTACAGTAGAAACGTTAGATAGGATGAAAAATCGCCAAGACGTTGCCGACAGAAAGATGTTATGTCTGCAAGCCCACGCGTTCATCGTGCTACTATTGGGACCCCGAGAACTTCAATCCTTCTCTTTCACAGAATCCCACTTTTCACATTGGTGACGTGCTACATATTGAGGATGAAGTTCTTATCAACGATAATCAGATGTGACCGTTCAATGCATCGGAAGAGAAGCGAAGGAATCACCTTAATGTGCAACACATAAGGAGAAGTTGGAGACGGCTTTGCCTTTGTGGTATTGAAGAGTAAGCAAGTGCTGAATGATCCATTTGCTCAAGAACCTATGTAAGGCTTTTTGACATCTATCATGATATATTGAAGAGAGACGGAAAGGAGACAGAAGACAATCTTTCTTAGGCTAAGATCAGTGCTGCAAACCGGACACCCTTATGACCGGAGACAAGCGCCTAATTATGGAAAAGCTCAATCACAAAAAAGGTATTGATAATCGTCCTGGGATCAAATCGCATGGGCACATGGTGTAGTTGGTTATCACGCCCGCTTAGCATTAGTTGCTTGCGGGCGGTGCCCGGTTCAATTCCGGGTGTGTCCACTTTTTTTTCTTCGGTCGTCGAGGGCCGGTGGAAATAATCAGCATGTTTGTTTTATTGTGCTTGATAGTATCTTGAGTTCGATTCGAAACAGATCAGGCCTATTTATAAGGTCACCTGCGCTTGCTTAACGGGACCTTGTATAGAGTTCTCTTCTCACACACCCGCAGTCATCCACAGCTTGCCGCCGCACGCAGTATATACACCGAATCCTGCATGCGTCCAGAGTAAGGAAGTACTGGGGAGTCTCAATAATTTAAAGGTCAGGCAATGAGCAACCTTCGTAATCACGAAAGGTCTCGGCTTGTTGTATTCGTTGGATGCCTCATGGCAAAAGCCTTATCAAGCGCTTCCTGATGTGCGTTGAGAAAGCGTCCCCCATCCGCAATGTCAGCCCAGCTAAAGTTCTCCCCCTTTGGTTTCATTTTTGGCTTAATATGCGGTACGATTGCCTCGAGATTTAGCTTGACATACATTTGAAATCTGGTAAAATATTAGGTTTAGCAATAACTCTCGGCGCTGCTTTTATCTCCGCACACGTTCGCCGACATTTTGAGCAAATTGAGCGCTTGCACAGAGCTTTTGAACAGATGAAGTCAGAAATTCTTGACATACGCCGCGAATTAGAAGAAGAGAGGACAATTATCCACAGGAAGGAATCTATATCTACACCGGCGGCACAGCTGAAAGAAGTAAAGAACGGAAAGGAGCAGTCGAGAGACAGGGAATCGAGTCTGGAAGAAGCTCATGTGAAGAATGCGACTCTGACGGCAGAACTGAGGCAGCGAGACACAGAGAACCAAAGACTCCAGCAAGCATACAAAAACGTAGTCTCCTAAAGACATCAGTTCTTGTACAGAAATGCAAAGGCAGCCAAGCAGAGGCGAGTACAAAGTATCATCCAGTTGAAATGCACTAGGACTAATGAATTGCTCCATAATACTAGGTACTTAACTGTAGATGGCCTCAGAAGCAGCTGTCAACAGGGTCGTACAAATCAAAGATGCGGTTGCAGTGAGGCAGTGGTGCCAGGGTTGATAGCTTGTCTTAGTATAAGAAAGACATGGTCGATCAGTCTCGATTACGACGGTTCTCGGCCAAAGAGGAAATCATGACAGTAGGTCCTCGATGCAACAATATGGACTGGGAATTTCCGACAAGAGCATGTGTAACTGAGGTTCCGCAGTATGTGCTCATCAAATCACAGAAGCACTCGAGCTCACAGGGGGTCTTGGCCGAAGATTGAACAGGAAACAGCACGACCTGCTAATGAGAAGAGGATGTAACATTTTTGAGCTCTGAAACACCTGATCCTTCGGTGATACCCCGTTGGTTGAGCAAAAAGCAAAATGTTGTTTGTCTAGTCAACAAATGATCAATTAAGTTTGTCCCCTTCGGGGTGACATACGAAAAAATTGGAACGATACAGAGAAGATTAGCATGGCCCCTGCACAAGGATGACACGCTTTTCCGGAGTGGTAGACCTACGGGTCTCAATATTTATTATTAATTTTGTTCTTGATCGTAAGCAGCTTGTGCCAGGCCTGTCTTTTCCGCACATCATCATACAAGTGACGTGGTTCCTCTCATGCATTACACTCAAATGGAAGGGCCAGATATGAAGATTCAATTATGATAGTAAACCCTTGAGAAGATGTATAATCACAATCACATTGTCAAAGAACCTTTCGAACTCAATACTTCCTTCCACCATTTTTTCTTTTCACCTCCTGATGCCCCAGGGCCACGCTTTACTATAGTGGTGAGGCCCGAACTTACTCCTTTCCTTCCACCTCCAGGAAAAGTCGGTGGACTTGTCTCTGCCTCCGTCTCATCCTTGCTGCTCTTCTCATCGGCGTCGTTCGCCGTCCCTTCCGCCCGTTTCCGCTTTTTCGTTTGCAGCAGTGGTTTATTTCCCTTTTCCCATTCTTTTCGGTGTATCCGAAAGACTGCCATCGTCGCACGAGCATCAGTGACCTACGCAACTCTTCAGCCAGAGGATGTTAATAGGAAAATGCTAGGCTCACACTAGAGTGTTCTCCACTCTGAATTACAACATCGAGTTCTTGCTTGACGAGATTACGAAGCGCCACGTATTTGCTTTTTACTACCTTGTGTTTCCCTGCGTAGAACTGCGTATCGCGTGTCATTGGGCGTGGATGCGAAAGGAGAAGGGCCTGGTCCACTATAGTCAGGGTATTCTGTGATACGACAAGACGATTGACACACTTTGAGATCGTTGTAAACTGCATGTCCGACCAAGATACGATCCTTTAGAAGTTCTGAAACTTTCTTTTGTACCTCATCGAACGGTTTGGCTGCAAGATTTAATACGTTAATTTCGTAAAAGAAGAGGGGCTCAAGGCATCCTTCACGTACCTTTGAGCATATCTGTCTCCCGAATCCCACTATATTGAGTCCGATAATCGACGACACGTTCTCGTTGCCGAACAAATTCATCCAGTTGTATAGCTCCGTAGAAGTTTACGAGACTGACGCGTGCCAGTGAGGACTCTGTACCATCAATGCCTACACCAACCATCTCACAATCAAGAGCGAGGTATTTCCCTGGCCTAGGAAATTCGAATATGATGAGCTGAAAGTACAAATGGGTTATGCACAATACATGTGTGACAACTGTACTCACAGTTTTTGTTGGTCGGTGAACGTGGATTTTCCTGCAATCATCTGCCGTAGCTCTGATAATGACTCTCCATTTCGGACATCGTCCTGTTCTGTCACTGAGATATCCTTTTGTTTCGGTGCTGACGATGGAGGGGGTTTTCGGGCTAACGCGGAAGAAGAGGAAGATGGTGCATGTTCAAGTTTTCGTCGTTTCTGCGTTCGTTCGACATTGAAGTCATGCTTTGATTTATTCTTTGTTTCAAAAGTCTGTAAAAGTGACGTTCAGATTCATAATTTGAGGACAACAAAACCGCAATCCAAACTTTTTGTAGTGCCAGCCAGTTCGAGGATGCTTTGGGTCGACTCCGAGTGACCTTGTTGTTTTCAACAGTTTCTTTTGGCATGGTGCAAAACGCTGTGTGTAGTATTTGTACTTAAAAGTGGTTTTCACAGCCAGAAATGTCGCACGTGATTCTAATGCCGAATTGTAAGAAACCCTCACCGCGACCATAGACTATGCGACGCTCAGACTTTCCTGTACTGCCTCCTGTCGTAGCGACTCCATCTCAGAATAAACCAGTATTCGCACTTGAGGCAAGTTAATTTTTGTTATAGCGCAGTTACAAAATATGTCATCATATTTCAGTTTGGGAACGCGGAATCGTAACAAAGAAAGAATTATCTCGCCTTTGTTCACTATGTCAAGTGTACTCGACGTCTTTCATGTTAAATTACTGTATGCGTATTTCTTTCCTGAGATGCGGTCTCCCTTTCGTTCTATTTTTGTGTTATGCTGAAGCACGGGAGACTTCACAAGGCGTAAGCATATATATGACTCCGCGATTAACGCATGTGCACAGTACCAGTAGTGATGCGACATGTTTCTTCCGACTGTTACCACCATCGCACATTGATACTGTCTACGGCTTGCACAACAATGGGTGGTCTCGTTTCAATCATTAAAAAGTTGTGTATCATTGCATCCTAAAATCATGTTGTTTCAATCGAGAATTAGGTGTGCCGTTTCAAAAAAGCATTGCAAATACACAGCTTACTTATTTTAAGAGCGCTGCGCGACACGACTTCTTAATTTGTTGTACATGAGGCTGATCGGATTCCAAGAGGGGCACGATGTGCACATGTACGTGACCTTTGATATAGCCCCACGGTTAGTAGAGGTATGACAGCATGCAGCCGTCCTCATCCATTCCAATGTCGAGAACTGCTTCGCCATGGTCTATGGTTGGGCTGTTCATTGGAGCGCCCAAGCTTCGTCCTTTCTCACGCAAACTCAAGGAAGAGGTCTCCTACTCAGGGCTTTCTCCAATAAATAACGACGCCATACAAAATCTGAAAGCGGCAGCTTCGCTGGCGGAGGTTACCAGTGTTGGTGTTCTGGACGCAATGAGTACCCCATCCACGAAGGTATCTCCTGTAGACGCAATGGAGGAGCACCTGGTTGGGGGTAAGCATTTACACGACGGGATCAACCCCGAGTCCCTTGACGAGCCCGAGCATGATTGGACAAATGTGTGCCCAGAAATTCAACCAGAGCTTTCGTCTTCTACCATGTCGACGTCTGACCTGGGTGACATCGTGGATGTCTTGTCCCAATCTGTCTCTGATAATTTCCTGGAGCAGCAATCGCAGCTGCCTCATGATATCTCTTCTCCACTTCCATTCGAAGGCACAGAGCGCGAAATTTCCGAACTAAAATCAGAGAACAGGAATCTGGAAGAGCGCTTACTAGTTGCTTTGCACGAGCTTTCAGACGTAGACAGACGAAACCGAGAACTCGAGGGAGAGAATCGTCGCCAAGAACAAGAAATATCTCGTCTAAAAGCGTCTTCGAAAGTCAAGGAGGAAGAACTTTTGAATACACAGAAAGCCGAGCTGAGAGCGGTAAAAGAAGCTGCAGACTTTCGACAGCAATTTCATGCTACCGAGACGACTTCGACGGGTTATCTGATAGACATATCGCGGATGAAGAATGAGCTGGCGATGTTACAGAAGGGGCGAGATGAGCTAACAATTCGTTTAGAAGAGGTTGCAAGTCAAAACAAGGAATTGCAGGAACGAGGTCGACGAATGTTTGACGAATATCGCGCCAAAGAGAAAGAGTTGGAACGGGTTACAAGTATCAACTCAGATACAGATGGAGCATTGAAAACTGCACTATCTGACCTTGATCGTGCACGGAAAGACCAGCGAGATGTCGAAGCTCAATTGAAGGAAAGCTTGATGAAGAACAAGGACCTGGCAGATCAAAATGCCCGGTTGCGCGGTGACTTGGTTGTGGTGCGGAAGGACCTGACTGATATGTATACTTACAATGCAGAAACAAAGAGAAATATGGAGACAACTCTCAATGATCTCAAATCCGCGTCTCAAGGTAAGGCGGCGATGGAGGGACGAATCGCTGAACAAGGTTCTAAAGTTGCAGAGATGGAAAAAGAGATACAGTCTTTGAGACGTTTGGCAAGAGAAATGGTAAAGAAGCACTCTAATATGGACGTTCTCGAGCGGCAAAACAGAGTGCTTATGGACCAACTCAGGCGCCAGTCGCTGGAGCTTCGTCAAAAATCCTCATTCGCCGACATCTCTGCTCCCCGTGCTCTAACACCTGTTGCCAAGGCCGATCTCGCAGCTTCCGTCCTTGGCTTGGTCAACAGGCTCAACTCCGACATATTCCAAGTTGCTGCCCATATGTCCGAATCTCTCGATTTTACCACCAAGTCGGACGCTAATTTGAATGACAAGAAAGCCGACATCGAGCGTAGTAGCATCATGATAGGAAGGCCTTTTGCAATGGCCTTGCATACGTTGGCTCAGCGCAGTGACGCGGAATCCAACCCGTTTCTGATACAGATTGGGATTCAAGCATGTCTCGTCAGCTGTTCGGCAAAGATTATCGCATCATGGTGCCCAGGACATTGGGATTACGGCGACTTTATTGCTGCAATATACTCAAGGATTGTTGGAACGAGTACGTTCTTTTTCATCGCAACGTAAATGTGATATTGCTTCGCTGAATGTCATATCAGCACCAGGTCTTGCCGCGCGATGGCGCGCCATTACTGAACGTCAGCTCAAAGCACCCTCTGACGGAGTCATTCAATCTGAGATGGAAGAATATCTTCTGAGGAATATCACTGATGTGTTGACCGTTGCTGGGTGGCGCAAGTCTCTCGAGAACGCCGAATTATTTGTGGATTTGTTTCGTGAAAGGATAGCGCGAGTCGCCAGGTCAGCGCTTCGACTCAACACGATGCTAGGGGACGACCTGGAGATTCTAGTAGTCCATTCGAATGAGACTTTTGATGAAGACAAGATGGAAAATGCGTATGCCTCAGGGGACGAAAACGGCGATGATAATCAAACTGTGGGCACAACGGAACTGGGATTGAAGTTTTCTAGTGAAGACGATATACTATTGAAACCGAAGGTTGTTCTCCAAGTCATACTAACGGACGAGACAGACGACCACTAGTCCATACATAAGCTGAAGCTGTTTGATTCCTCCTTGACACGTATTTACTCAGTTATTGTGGTACTCGTGTTTCGTTATACCATCTTTGTAGGTCTCCTGGATGTAATGAGTCGCGAATTATCTAACGTGAAGAAGTCTCTTTAATATACGTGGTTTATCTATGTGGTGTAATGGTTCTGCAATTTGAAGGCTGAAGAGAACAACATCAGAACTTTTTGCTGGACTACAAGGACAGTAGAAGGAACTGTTATTGTACTCTGTAAGCTACAAATTCACGTTGCCAGAATCAGAGTTACACCGATTATAACTCTTGTTTCCAGCACAAAAATCGTGAAACACTGTAATCGTTGAAATTACTGCGTTTTCTTACGAAGTGGTACCGTAGACAATTGCTTGTAATCAGAATGTGGAAAGATAAGTGCTTGAAAGGGCCGGTGATCACCGTGTTACGGAAATAAACGCGAGAAGCGCGAGACTACGCGAGATAACACGAGAGAGTGACACGAGATAGACACGAGAGGCCTTTTGGCCCACAGAGACGCACACGATGCGCCGAACACGAATGAGCAAGTATATTAGCTATGTACGATGGTAAATTTTCTACGGAACTGTTGCTGTTCCGTCGGAACAGCACGGAACTATAGTGATGTATGTACTTGTTGTAATCTGCCCTGTCAGAACCTCCACGTGACATATATATTGTCACCTAGACGCTGTGGCCCCTTTAACGTTGCCTGAGGTCTTGTTCAGGTTTATTCATTCTGGGTCTTACTGTACGGAACAGTCACAGAAGTCAGAGTTTGAAGAGTGCTCTTTCTCAGTCTTTTGCTTGTCCATACTCTTCATACGAATCTGTACTTGAACTATCTCGCTATGTCCTCAATTCGCCCAACGCTTACTGATACCCCTGTCAAATCGGCATCAGCAGTCAGCTTACCACGGAGGAAGAGGCACATGAAAGAAGATGTCAGGAAAGCCCTTGAAATATATATTGAAAACCCTCTCTTCACTACCGACACCGAGGAGTTCTTGAACAAGAGAATCCCTTTGATACCTACAATAGATAAGAGCCTCAAAGCATTGAAGGCTCTAGGTATGTATAATCAGTCTCGTTGGGCAGGATTTCCGCAGATAGCCCCTTCAAGCGAGAAACCACTCTATACGCCTTTTGTCAGGATTTTGAATGCGATTGTTCATACTATGTCTTCGGAGCACATCCGGACCAACATCGTATACATCGATCCCCACAATCGAACTCCATTATCTCTTGAAGAATATAATGTGGCAGGGTGTCCTGATGGTGTAGGAGCTCAACGTGACGCTAATACTGAAGAAATAGAGAAGAAAATGCATCTCGAGGTAGAGAAAGTAAAATCTCAAGGGGAAAGTGGTATTGCGAGGATCAATAGGGCTATTAAACAGTGCACGAAAGACACAGAAGAGTTGGTAAGTGTATCTGTAATCTACCGGTAGATACCTTATTGACTTCTGCCAGCTTGGATTGTATAAACTTTGGTGGATGTGCATCCATATCGTTTACGAGGTCAAAGTCATCAAATCAGAAAAGGAACTGTTCTTTGCTGTAATGCAACTTCTGGGCTATATGCGTCAAGTCTTGACTGAACAGTTGGATCGGCGCTTCGTATTAGGCTTTGTTCTCTCATTCGACGAGCTCACGCTAGTATCGTGCGACCGATCCGGAGTCACAATGACAAGTACGCCGTTCAACATCCACACAGTAAGGAATAATTTGCCAAGTAGTCCCTTTTATTGACAGAGTGTAGGAACCGGAAAAATTGATTCGAATCATAACTGGTTTCTCGCATATGAATCCCATCCAGCTCGGCTGGGACACAGCGATGGAGATTTATCGCCCTCTTACAGATGATATCAAGCCATCTTACGAGATTGCCAACAAGTTTGAGGGTATTCATGGACAAGGTCGTTATAACATATACTGGGTCATCGATGTCGAAAAAGACGACAAGGTGGAAAGGTATGTCACGGTGGCTGTCATCTCTGCGATACACTCTGCGGAGATTTGCGGCCGTGCTACTGTTGTTTATGAAGTTGTCAAATTTGACGAGAGAGAAAACCCCAAGGAGGTTAGAACGGGTTTTATCGCTTCTTTGATTTGATTGTCTATTGATGGTATTTTGTCAGACCTATGCGCTCAAGCGTTACTGGAGGCCTATTCAGGCAGACTCAAATGACCCAGACTTGTATCCATCTGAAGGTCAAATCTACGACATCTTAGATGAGGGACAGACTGATAATATGAAGCATGCTATCGTATATCATGACGTCAAGATCAATGGCGAGGTTGACAGTACATTAAAGCTGATTCGCTGTGGTCAGGATGCTCAACCTTATGGACGTCGCGTCAAAAGGCTTCCAGATATAAGAAATGAGACTGATGCTGATGCTGAACTTCAGGCAGAAAGGCGTGATGTGTTGGAGGAATATTTCTATTCCTATTTTGACTCTTCGAGTTTCGTGCTTGAGGAACGTTATCATACGAATATTCTTATGCCCATGGGTGAGGTGGTCGAAGCGTTAAGCTGCCGTTTGGAGCTTTTGATATGTTTTCGATGTTATCTCAAAGGTGGGTGTGTCTATGTTACTGTTCGTGTTCGTTTACTCTGACTATTGTGATTATAGAACTCAAGTATGGTCACAATAAGCTCATCCTCCACCGCGACATCAGTGCTGGAAATCTCTTGATTTTTGAAGCCGATGATGGTAGCTTTTTTGGGCGTCTCATGGATTATGATCTTGCCAAGAAGGCCAGTGGTATGAGTAAAATAGAGTCCAAGATAGCTGGCCTGCCTCCTTCGGAGCTCAGCGAACAACGAGACGTCCTCAGGCTTCCCCTTCAATATATAAAGAAAATTCAAGTTGAAGATAAAGTTCTTGACGTAGCCCTTAAATGGGTTGGGTTCGATGGTGCTCTTCAATATATCAGAGACGCTGTCACGTTGTTTGAGTTGAGCAACAGCGCTTCAAAGAAAGCTCTCTGCCTGGCTGATTTCCGATGGTCCAATACTGTAAACATTTCTTCACTTTATTGCTGCCCCATTTCGTCACACCTCTATGCAGGACGCAGTTAAACCTCATGATTGGCCCGATTTTGGAAATCGTGAGCCTGGCCCGGGAGAACGCACTGTAAGTTC
>QGOA01008973.1:0-15285 GCA_003313075.1 Termitomyces sp. MG16
GGGGGGCTGGCGGGCAGGGACAAAGGACTGGAAGTGTTGTGGGGGCGGCGGGGGTGAGCGTGGGGCGGGGTCTGGGGGCGCAGAAGACGGCGACTGGAAGAGCTTTTTGATGTCTGCGGTGGCAGGCTTGGAGGGGGCAGCGGGCGGGGCGGAGCGCGGGGGCTTGCCGTTGACGGCGAGATGGGGCGGCAGCGCTGAGACGGGGAGGGAGCCAAAGGACTTGACGGCGTCGGGCTTGAGGACGGGTGCGTCTGCGGGCGACGAGGAGATCGGGGTGGGATCGTCGTCGATGGAGCCAAAGGAGACGGAACCTGTGGCGGGTGAGCAGCGCGGCATGGACAGGGCGGGGGACGTGCCTGGCTTCATCGCAGTCACATTGGCGCGGGGGATGGAGACGCCGTCTCTGAACGGGACACTGGGGCGCCGCGAGTGCGTCGGCGGGGCGGGCGATTGCGAGCGCGAGGACGCCGACGACGACTGTGGCGGGCCCCGCGACCAGGCCGAGCGGGACGACAGCGCGGGCTTTGTAGGAGGCGCGGGCGAGGCTTTGCTCATTCTGACGAGCAGAGAGTGGCCGCGAAAAAATATCCGCAGCTGACAAAACTAGTCTTCTCACGGGGCTAGCTTTTTATTTAGTGATGCTTTTTTGTCTTTTATTTGGTGGTTAGTCTCTTTTCGTCTTTTATTTTCTGATGACCTCTTCTATTTCCTGACAAGAGGCTCTCTGCGCTCTTGCATGACATCTTTAATCTTCTCTCTGACCTCTTCCCTCTCCTCGTCCCCACGCTGACTCTTCTCCCAACAGTCCCCACGTCACTCCATAGTGCTCCAGCACAAGCTCCAGCTCCTCCACCTCGTCCAGCATCTCCAGCCCCGCGATCCTGCTCCAGTCAGCACCACTCTCTCTTCCAACTCTCCACTCACCGTTCCAGCTCACTCTCACCCAGTCCCCGCCACACATCCCGCAGCGTCACCGCTCCCGCACTCGTAAACCCCGTGTCCAAGAACCGCCTCGGCAGCCGCTCCACCGACCCATACGGCACCGCCCCCGGCAACGACACCTTGCGCGCCTGCACAACTCGTCAGTCTCTCATCCAGCAAGCAACCTACACCACACCTTGAGATTGTTCACCATCACCCTCCCAAACGCGTCCTCCACGTTGAACATTTCGTACACTATCCCACACACCGCCGTCTTGCCCCCAAAGTACTCTACGAACCACCGCAGCAGCCCATCCGACTCACTCGGCTCCATGTACACCAGCACGCACTCGAACAGCAGCAGCGTCGGCACCGATCGATCCAGTATCTCTGCAAGTCTCCCGAGCGTCGTCTCTGGCGCCAGTCGCAGATCCGCCGCCAGCAGATGGTACTTTTCTCCATGTAGCACCGTCCCCCCGTTTTCTGTACCATTAGCACAATCTCCAATAAAAAAAAATTATTCATATCTACTCACCAACACGCACATCATCTCCCAGCACCACACTCAACTCCCTGCTCTTGCGAATCGCCATCGCCTTCTTACTCGTAACCTCTGCAAAGTCAATCTCCACATACACACGCAACAAGTCTTTATATTTCCCCGTCTAAGATTGCGTTACACAAACACTTGGAAAAAAAAAATATGAACCCCCGACCCACCGCAATCCGCCAAAACCGCGTATCGCTCCCCGCGCCCAGACTAACGATCTGCACACCCGTGTTGGTCTCCATCCACCTCTCAACGAGCTCATCGATCGCCTTTCCCCGGACGTACGTCCCGATATTGATCAGCGGCGGCCGCGCACCCTGCATATCCGCCCGCGCAACAAAATGCCGTATGAACTTGTCCTCCATGTATCCCTTCCGCACCGCCGACAGACGCGCGAGTGCTGCGTCCGTGTCTGTCTGCCGGATCGAGGCGTCCGCGTCGTCGTGAGAGATAAACATGTTTTGTTTCTGATCAATAATAGTTGTATACATTACATACATACATATTACATACATACACCCCCGATCGCGAACAGACAACCCCGCCTCGGAACCTTCCACCAAATTAACACAGCGCACGATATCCATGGAGGATCCCTTCCTCCGCGCTGTGCAGTGTTGCGCACGACCTAAGTATCAAAGAACCCGCTTCACCGACGTCGGTATCCTTCAACTCCCAAAAAAGCATCTGGATGGATCACAGACTCTGTTTCAGCACGCGCGACGCCCTCAAACGAACCGGGATCAACTGATCATCCGAAGGAGTGGAAACACCACAGTGATTTTTGACTCCCTTGCGTACCCACACGCGCAGCACGACTCACGTGCCCTTTCCCGCCACCTATGTTTCGTAGATCCGCAACCCCTACACTCTGTCCTGCGTGGACAACCACGTACAATGTGTCCCACTTCTTAGACCTGTCTACCCCGCTCCAACGCCCCACAGAATAATATGTCTTTAGCATCTTTAAACGGAACTTTTCACCAAAATAACACCCTTTGCAGCCTCTAGACCTCTCAACCTCTCCTAACCCCACCTGTATCACCAGCTCAACCGTCCGAGGCGTATCTCAAATGTCTGCACACACACACCCACGCAAGATTCGGGGCCCGGGAAACCTTACCGAAAATTATCCGTTAAGCCGCATGTACAAAGTAAGCAAAGGACGGGTTCAAGTCCCCGTGCGTGCGTGCATACATCAGGCAGTCGAGGATAGACCTAAAGGATCGGTTTGTGTGGGTACCGCCCGCTCACTGAGATCGGTACGAGCTGCTTCGAGTCCTCCCTCGCAATAATTGCCCTTGCCCTTGTCCTTGTCCTTGTGACAATCGACGATTTACGCCGTTGTGCACTCCGCGCCGCGCCACGTGGAGAACAACGAGAGCGACAGATAGCTCAGCCCCGAGACCACGCAATCCATGCATTCCGCGCAAATACTTCGCGTGGGGTGGGTTGTCGTTTCGTTTCGTTTCGTTTCGTTTCATGAGCTGCGAAATTTCAGAATAATGGCATGAGGAGGGAGAGATGCACTTAAGTTGTGGAGGTACCTGTGTGGTTAAAGGCAGCCGGCCCCGTGGTTGTTTCCTGAACTCACTTGTTCGACCTTGATTCGGCTCAGCCAGGGTGTCCACAATGACTCGAACACAGCTGATCGCGGACAGCGTCAATCAATCGCTGTATGGGTCATCGCAGCGACAAACACAATCTTTCTCCTTACTTCCTCAAAAAGGTCTCTACTGGCTGGTCGTCTAACATACATACAGAGAAGTGGCAGTACAATTGTGTATGGTTTCCTGGTACCTGTTTAAGTCGTCAGCGCACGATGATATCCATGGAGGAACCTTCCTCTGCGCTGCGCGGTGTTGCGACGACTTGAGTATCAAAGAACCCGCTGCATCGACGCCGGGATCCTTCAACTCCCAAAAAAGCTTCTGGATCACAGACTCTGTTTTCAAAAACTCCCCAGCACGCGTGACGCCCTCAAACGAACTGGGATCCCTGATCATCTGAAGGAAGGGAACACCACAGTGATTTAACTCCTTTGCGTACCCACACGTGCAGCACGACTCTCACGTGCCCTTTCCTGTCTACCTCCACCGCCATGTTTCGTAGATCCGCAACCCTACAGTCTGTCCTGGACAACCACGTACAATGTGCCCTACTTTGCGTGCATGGGCTTTGCTAAGCGGGAATACGACCCCGGACACCGCGAGGTCGTCAAGAAGAGTTTCGATGGGGACTTCTTCTCCGAGGTTATTGTGAGAGACCAGAATGATGATCTTGTTGTACATTGGAGTGTTTCTGTCCGTGGTGGGCATATCGAATGTTCCAGACACTAGTTGGAAGATGTACTCTAGGAAACCACCGTTACTGAGGTTATGTTTCGATGTTTCACGTATTCCAGGATAGGCGCATCGGGGCATCCCTCGATTAGAGCCTGCCACAGCTCGCTGAGTTTCACGAGCACTTGAAACTGTATTTGCCGGTGTCATAACATCTCGCAGTTCCGGACGTGCCTGCTGGACAAAGAAAAAGTGTGCGGGTGCGGAATGCGTTGATGACAGAGGTCCATAAAGTTGGATGATAACGTCTTTTGACGTGTTAATGAGCAAGGG
Organism: Termitomyces sp. MG16; assembly: GCA_003313075.1. Taxonomy (NCBI): domain Eukaryota; kingdom Fungi; phylum Basidiomycota; class Agaricomycetes; order Agaricales; family Lyophyllaceae; genus Termitomyces; species Termitomyces sp. MG16. The sequence goes on from QGOA01008973.1 coordinate 4,087, forward strand.
TGGTTCTAGTGTCTGATATACGCCTTCTGACGTCTTGAAGGCATGGCGTATACACTCTATACTCTTATTACGCCAAGTGAGACAGTTGTTCAAAGGCTTGAGTGTCTTGGCGATATTGGGTCGCAATTTTGTCATGGGCCGGGGCGGCTGGGAGAGGTGGCAGGGAGAAGCGCAGATGCACCCACCATTCAGGCGGGTCTCAGTATTATGCTCCACTTCTCTCTGCCTGGCCGAGTTCTGTACGATCAGGACGGACTAGCTGTATTTGCTGTCTGTAGCTGGATTTCTGCGGATGGCTTGGTCTACCCGTCGACGTAGTTCTTCTGCCGTTCCCTCTGTGGACGACCATGCTTGGAAATTGTGATGCTCGCCGAGCCTCTCGAGTTTTTCAGGCTGCACTATGAGCGCTTATGTAGATCCTCAATGTCTGTCAATGGCCAAGCGTCTACGTCCCTTTTCTATACATACCCTCACAAGATACTCACAACAGCTCTTTGAGCAACCTAGCATCTTCTAGCGATATATTCGGCATACTCCTGACTTCGCCTTTCTTAAGAGCTTCGCTTTGCATTCTGGCACTTGAATGGACACCCTCGGCATTGTGGGTTGTAATACCATTCTTCATCTGCAATTATATCAGGCAACTTGTCAAAGATGAATTGCTCAAGGGAGGATGCGAGTAGGGAGTTCTTGATCGACTTGAGGTCTTTTAGAGATGGTAGGGATCAGTCGAACCCTACTGAAGGTGGAAGCCAGATTGCTGATGATCCCTTCAACAGAGAAAGATAGTCGAGGTAAGATATACCCCAGGCACATTGTATCAAAGTATATCTGGACATGATGTAAACATTCAGAGATTTCTCCATGTCACCAAGAAATCAGGAAAAGATATCACAAAGAGAAAAATGGAATTACCTTGACTTTAGACAACACTTTGGTGTCAATCACCTTCTACTTGATTCCATCCTCGCGTACGGAACACTTAAAGAAGATCTGGTTTCACAAGGCCAAATTTCACAGATTTCTTTCTGGATTCACAGAACTGTTCGTCAAGCATGTCCTGAGGCAAAAAAGACAACCCAGCTATAAAAAAGCAGTCTCTGGCATTGACCTCATAATGTACAGCAGCATCCAATGGAATAGTTGGGACAGTCAAAAGGAGTCCTGGAAATCAAGCAAGATGAATAGATAGTTTTCCCATTCAACGCCGTGGCTGAATTGTACCCCAGTAAGCTCTGAAACATCCTTGTGTGTCTATGAATCCTGCATTTTGGTTTGCTGGTAGATATGTTGTGAAGGTACAGGTGTGGTGATGATAAACTGCGAGGTTTGTGGCGGTCAGAGAAGCTCTCTTTCTTATGATAATGATAATGATATGATGTCTGTGGCAAACTTGTGTTTCAGGGGTAAAAAGATGAAACAAAAGGTAGTACTTCGAATGGGTCTCCTTATGATTTATACACGCTGTGACGGAGTTTGTGAATGAACTTCCTTGCTATCGTTTGTTGAGAATTACATAGAAGTTACTTTGTCAATTAAACCACGGCCGCTTGTAATTATTAGTATATTACTATCAAGACATATACCTACGCTAGATAACTAGCTATGGGCCTATCCACTATTGACACACCAGATAAGAATGAAGGCATGAACTCTTGTCACCGACCCGGGAAATGCCGACCGACCGCAGAACTCCCTTTTTTTCTCGGGTCTGAGCCTGCAAAAAGGTTTAAAACTTCAAATGTGCAATTTCTGTGGGAGTATTTTGTCAGAAGAAACTTGGACGCGCGTCGTCGTATGCATTTCCTAAGATAGGATCTTGTACTTCATTCACTGTGGCTTATGTGACCCAAATAGTATCACGTCCTGTTGTGCATCTTGTGACTGTCCATGCGAATTATACCATTCCTCCAAGTCTTTCGTGTACAGACTCTATGACTTGGTACTTTTTCCCTTCCCATGGGGCTTGATTGCTATCCAATCCCTTGGTGTAACGGTATCTCACAAACAATCACGTTACGCCATGCAAACCCCAAAACACTATTAGCTTGGGAAATGACAATCTGAGGAATGATACAACTCGTCCAATGACACACTTACAATCTCTCTATCTTCTCCCTGAGTCTTCTTGAGTTTTGACAACATTGGTTTCTTGGCATAGGCCCCACAGCAAGACATCGTCTGTCCATCATTACCAAGGTACTGGATACGACAGTGAGAAAAAAGTCTATTCAACTAGCACTCTTCAGAAAGGTGTACATTAAAATTTGGTCTGCGTAATATCCCAAGGACTGCACAAATAGCATCTTAATCTTTCTCTCTGTACAGCACACTCCTATCACAAACAGGGAGCAGCAATTTTGAGCATGTCAGCGATTACAGCACAACAACCCGACTTTTCTCCGATTCGACTGTGCGTATCAGTGCTAGTACCTTGGCCAGAGACTTGGCAACGTTACTTTTGTGGTAAAATGCTGTAAAAGCTCCTCGGAATCCCTTGGAAGGAAGCCTGCTGTCCAGGTCCAAGAAACAGGGAGTCTAATCACATTGTCGGTTGAATCACGTAGACTTAGTCTGGGCATGTCAGAAAAGAATCAACAAGGCAGCTAGCGAGACAGTTTTTTACATACTATGAACAATGATCGATGATCTGTCATAGTTCGCATGGTTGAGCAACAGTCGAAGTCGAAATCAACGGAGCTATCGCCAGTGCAAGAGATGCTTTATCATGGACATTTGTGACGGTATGGGATACTTTTCGGAGGCGTCTTTCATAAGTACATGGAAGCAGGAACCCGTCCTCATATCCGTGAATGAGACGGGCGGATCGTGAAGACCTTCTCCAACGCCTCAGCAATACCAAGTAATTTGTTCGGCGTTAGGCGGCTTGAGTTTTGGCCAAGGAGGAATGTCTGCTAGACAGCCAATGGTGATGTCTCTCTATCTCCCCCGAAAGAAACAGTAGATAAAGGAATTCTCATATCCAGAGAGTCTGGGGAGTGACAGATCCTCAAACTCTCATGCCAAGGCGGCATCTACCGCAGTGAATATTCTGATATTGCGGAAAATTTGTTCATGATCTAGGCGTATAATATATGGAAGTCTGTTCATGGGTGCCAAGAGGCCAGTCAGATCAGAAGTGTATTTGTACCAAACAACCCAAATAGTTCGTTCAAAGTTCATTAATCATTACCGGTCAACGTACAACGTTCAACGTTGATTCTCATCATATCTTGGAATACACTCATCGAGTGCCTCTGCGTCTATGAGAATTTCGACATGACATAATAATTTAGTCCCTCGACTTATAGGACGATTTTACCAGCTAAATTCCAGCTGCGTACTTGTAGAACAACTCAGCGCCACCTGTCAACGTTCACACGTTCTATGTCCGAATCGTGCTTGAGAGAGAAAACCTCCATGGAAACAAAACTTCCGATAAGGCATGCACTCAGGGTCACTTATCAGGCTTGGCAGCTTCGACAACTAGTCCTCGTCGATGAAAAAGTTACACCCAGCACAGAACTGCCCAGAAAATCCATAATTCTTCCGATATAAAAGCTCTTAGAATGGTTATCTTGTCTCCAGTCCTTGTCCTTTGTACTCTGTCACTCAGATATACGCTATACTCTCATGTCTCCTGCTCTTGACTATTTTACTTCCACCAAGGCTGCATCCATGCAGTCTCAGACTGACGATCAAGCTACTCGCGACCTTCCATGCTCTCCTTCGGATGAAGAAACCTACTACAATGCTCGCCTAGATCCTGTAAACTATCTTGAGGGACCACTATCTTCGAACCCAGCGACTCGTCTTCGCCAAATGCTCGCTCGTCCTGGAATTGTCGTAAGTTGGTGACTGTGCTTCAATATATACCTTTTAATCACTTATAGGTCGCTCCTGGCATCTGTGACGGAATCAGCGCCCGATGCGCAATTGAGGCAGGGTTCAACTGTCTGTATCAAAGGTTCGTCTCAATTTAGGGAAGAACAACATTGTCTCTGATTTAGTGCATTCTAGTGGTGCCGCGACAACTGCATCACGACTGGGGCAACCTGACCTTGCTATTGCAACTCTTAACGACTTCGTTGGAGTATGTTTCATTTTATCGGCTTTCGCAACATCCTAGAATTGTCTAAACTTGTTGTTAGGCGGCATCAATGGTTTGTAGCATTAACCCGACTATGCCTGTCATCGCCGACGCCGATACTGGGTCAGTATTCTATATCCAATCAATATAGATGGTCATTTGACAGTATATTCTTCCAGGTTTGGCGGCCCGACTATGGTCGCCCGCACTGTGAAGCAGTATGCAATGGCAGGTGTAGCCGCCCTTCATATCGAGGATCAGGTGCAGACTAAGCGGTGCGGCCACCTACTTGGAAAGCAAGTTGTCTCTCGGGAAGAATTCATCACACGTGTACGGGCAGCAGTACTTGCACGCGATGCAATACCAGGCAATTCGGATTTTGTAAGTGGAGGAAAACTTGTGACTATTTCGTCCGGAAAGCTCATTTGCTCTCAGGTAATCATTGCGAGGACAGACTCAGCCCAGGTCCTTGGAATGGAAGAAGCTATCATCCGTCTGCAGCTAGCTGCCAAAGTTGGCGCCGATGTATGTTTTATTGAGGGTGTTCGGACAAAAGAGCTCCTTGAATCCACTGTCGCCTCATTGGCACCAAAGCCCGTGAGTTACATGAGATAATTTTGTCTTCCATCAATACAGTTTCTCAAGCTGTTTTTCTAGGTTCTTGTCAATGTCATCTCCGGTGGCCTCACACCTTCGTTCACTACTAGTGAAGCTGAATCCATGGGTGCCAAGATCATCAGTTAGTAAACTGCTATAGCAGCGATCTGTTATTACTTATGCCTGGTTATAGTTTTCTCGCTTGTCTCTTGCGTTGCAATGGTTCACGCAGTTCGTGTCGCGATGCAATCTTTGAAAAAGACTGGTACAGATTCCTCATCTGCGCAAGGTATGGATCCAAAGGAATTCTTCAAGGTCATGGGTAAGAATTGTGCAACTTGGTTTCATCTGACAATTCTGAGCTGGTACTTTTTAGGTCTTGACACTATAGTGGAGTTTGATGCGAAAGTTGGGGGTTCTACTTTCAAAGATATCTGATGTGGTTTTCTATTGGCTGTACAAGTATTTAAGTTATCCTGCAATATCTAGTGCTTCTCCCTACAACAACGTGATGTGTTTGGAAGGATGGTCTTGTCTCGCTTTCTCACCATTTTAGAGCTGCATCAGGGATCGAGCATCGACTTAGATCAGAAAGATCGGAGATTCTGAAGCTCTCTGAGGACATGTAGCATCCTTATATTTGCCTAAAGCCAGATAGGTGACTATTATCTATTACGACATGCAAGGTTTCGTTGCAGCCAGTCGATGATCTGGTTCAGAGATACCATGATAAGGATAAGGACGACGTTTTATTAGCAGTCAGTTGGATAACACGGATTTTTTTACAACCGTTACTAAGCTTTTTTACTCCAATTTGGTGTGAATACAAGCTAACGTAGAGGGCCTTGGAAGGGGGAACAAGTACTAGCGTCATTGGAATTCTCTGAGATCTGATATATAAGCGGTGAAGGAGTTCGTGATTTAAGAATGATAGTGGGTACAACGGTGCTCGTATCAAATGGTTCAGAGCGTCACTAAAGAGGCTCTCGGGAATAATGGTTAGGATAAACGAAAGGAACACCGAATCGACGTTAAAAAAATCATATCTGCTATTGAAAACAAAAACTCTGGAAGATGGTGAACACGCGATAGTAGTCAATCAAGACGGAAGGATAATGAATAGACAAGACATGGCTTGAGGGGAGCAATGCTTTTATTAATTGTATTATCTGGAAAAAGCGACCGCATTAGGACGCGTGACATTCGTCAGCATCTCAACGAGCGATGGGTGGCTGAAATAATACATCCCACATGTAATGAGGTGAGGTCAGTTCAGAGAACCTCCGTGACACATTTTCCGAACATAAGGTTCATAATACAGTAGGCAGCATGTGCATATCCAAGGCAATGGATATTGACTGTCCTGTGTGACATTTATGCTGCAATAGTATTAGCATGTTCTCAGGCCTGCGTGTTTGACTTATTATTAATCATACCCTCTTCTGTTCATATCCAACACTGGGATGCTATCTGGAAAGGAAGTTGCTAAGCATAACTCACGAGATAGCTGCTGGATCATCGTTCACGGTCAGGAAGATTACACTATCACTTACATTCTGTGACTTAGCACTGCCCCATAGGTCAAGTCTATGATGTGACTGAGTTTTTGGACGGTGAGCAGGTTTTGTCAATCACAAACGCTACTTAGACAGACGGCTTTCTACAGAGCATCCCGGTGCGTGACCGGAACTTTTTGGCCTATTTGTCTCTAACCTCTTCAATCGCATTCCCAGGTGGTAGCAAGGTCATACTGAAGTATGCTGGTAGAGACGCAACGTTAGTTTGTAATCCGACTACTGTGCACCCTCATTAACTTTTGGAAAAGCCAAGAGTATGACCCCATTCATCCTCCAGACGCTATCACTACGAATTTGCCTCCAGAGAAGCAGTGAGTGGAGCTCTTGTTCTGCAGACCATTCTATGTATATATAATGGGACTCAGTCTTGGACCGGTCGCATTGGACAGCGTCGAGAGAGTAGAACTTGTGGTCACAGATGAGGAGAAGGCGCGCCAACTGCGAATAGCAGCAAGACCCCCGTTAAGTGAAATTCTCAACTTACATGACTTCGAAGTATATATATTTTGTTGTTTTAATTCCGTGCATTAATTCCCAGTGTCCTTTGTAGGCAATCGCCCGTCAAACTATGACTGAAAAAGCTTGGGCCTACTATTCGTCTGCTGCAGATGATGAGATTACCATCAGAGAAAACCACGCAGCGTACCATAGGCATGTTTTCTTCTGCTTGAATGAAAAGTATCAAATGCGAATCCTTCACAGGATCTGGTTTAGACCCAGAATACTTCGTGACGTCACAAGGGTTGACTGGTCAACGATGATTCTTGGGCAGAAGACAAGCATGCCCATATACATTGTTTGTATCCTTCAGAAATTTCTAGACCACAAAATACAGGTTCAACGATGCATTAATAGACCGCTACTGCGCTGGGAAAGCTTGGACACCCTGATGGTGAACTCAACTTGACAAGAGCAGCCGCCCAGCATGGCCTCATACAAATGGTGCGATCTATATTTCTGGATCTTGAAACACGCCATAACCGTTTTCAGATACCTACACTTGCCTCTTGTTCTTTTGACGAGATCGTTGATGGAGCTCAACCGGGACAAGTTCAATTTTTCCAATTGTAAGTGCTCCATCTCGTTCTCACCCTCAATTCAAGAACATCACATGGTTTGATCTGGACAGATATGTGAACAAGGATAGAGAAATTACGAAACGTCTCGTTCAGCATGCGGAGAAACGGGGTATTAAAGGTCTTTTTATAACTGTAGACGCTCCTCAGCTTGGGCGGCGAGAGAAGGTATGTTCTTCTCTCTTTGATCTCCACAACTGCTCACTGTCATGCTGCAGGATATGCGGATGAAGTTCGAAGCAGAAGACCCTTCAGAGGTTACTAAAGCAGGGTCGAAAGGTGTTGACAGATCACAGGGTGCTGCGAGAGCGATAAGTGTATGATATATCTTTCCTCTGTGTTTTCACGGCCGATTGACGGAGTGCAGTCGTTCATAGACCCTGGGTTGAACTGGAATGACTTAAATTGGTTCAAAAGTATCACTCACAGTTGAGCACATTGCCATTTTGTAATCATTGCTCCGTTCACACCGGTCTTTCAGTGCCTCTGATTTTGAAAGGTGTTCAATGTTGGGAGGTGGGTGTAGATGTTGATAATTCAGCGTCTGTTCTTCAATCAGGGTTCTAGGATGCACTTGAAGCGTATGATCGTGGTCTTGCTGGCATCGTCCTATCCAATCATGGTGGACGGCAACTTGACTTCGCGCGCTCTGGTATAGAAGTTTTGGTTGAAGTGGTTGAAAAGCTTAAAGTTACCCGTGATTTAACATTTCCAAATGATAAGTTCCAGCTCTTTGTCGACGGAGGTGTGCGCAGAGCGACGGACGTACTCAAAGCAGTTGCTCTCGGCGCTACAGCAGGTACTTGTCTCTTTTGTTCTGCGCAAAGGACTATCTAATCGATTTATAAGTTGGTGTCGGACGTCCTTTCCTTTATGCATATTCCACTTATGGACCCGAGGGTATGGATAAGGCACTGCAAATTCTACATGTGCGCTTCCTCTTCTGTCAACTGAGAAGAAATTAATATCACCTAGGATGAATTCGAGATGAATATGCGCATGTTGGGGGCGAAGACTATCAAAGATGTAGTCCCTTCTATGGTGGATGCATCAAACATCCACAGTCATATCGTTGCCGTTCCAGGAGATCGTCTCTACGACTCAAATTGTTCGTTCGTTTTCTCTATTTTGAACTCTGGACTGATACTATGCCCTCCATAGACGAGAGCCTTCAAAGCGCAGCTTTAAAGACGGTTAAGAATAAGCTGTAATTACAATCACATATGCATATCCGCATCCATCAAGCTCCGAGTCACGTCCTCCAGATACCTATAACTACGTACAATTTCACTTGATCGTTCATTACGGTGACGCCGGGTTTGATCAGTGGTCAAACTGGATATATCACGGAGCTACTGATATCCTTATGTGCCAGGCGGTCTGTTGAAAATGACGTGTTTGTTTCCTTTACCGTCATGAGTGAAAAAGCCTGAGTATGCCCACTATGCGAGCAATTCGTAAGGGAATGTGAAGAAAAAGAGATAAGAACACTAACGTTGAGATATCCCCCGTCACCATCGTTCCAGAATCCTTCTCGGACGTAGTATATCTCGTACCTGTATGTTCAAGCCCCAAGCCGGCAGATGAATCTCCGGAATACTAGTCATAAGGATGCAACGCACCCTACAGTTCCTTCAATATTGACGTCAAATTCCTTGTGGTCATGACCCCAATCTTTGCCCCTGACGCCTTTGAACTTTATGCGATGCTTGATGTGACATGCTCCCAAGGTTGACTCGGAACTCAGGATGGCTCTTTCTGCCTTCATCAACGACGAACTTGGTGAACTCTCCTCGAACCTGATGAACTTTGAGCCAGTCCTTTTTTAGAAAGCCAGTTCATCACATCTGTTGATGGCTTGCTTTACTTCATCCACTATTTTTGTAATAATCTTGACGGAGACACAGACAACCTAGGCGACTTGGCGACATTATACCTCAGCCTCCGTTATACTGTGCTCAAGTACAGTTTTGCTGAAAGAATTAGGTCGGATGTCAAGGGATAGGCCTGCGAATGGGTTGCTGGGATTGGGGTAGAGAGAGAGTGAATGGAAGAATTTGGGTACTGTTAGACACTGCTGATACTCAAAAGTGTCTCCAGTAGAAAAAGTGTAGAAGAAGGCTGTTATGCCATTTCTGATATATTAATCTCCACAGAAAAAGTCATTCAACAAAGGAAGGTGTCTTTTCCTTTTCTTGAAAATTGGTACATTGGATATTGCATGACAGCTTTCTTTTTTTACTTTTTCCAGTAGAAACACAATCTGGTGCCAGCAGTGAGACCCGTCGACCATAAGGCCTGCGCTGACAACGGCTGCGAGACCAGTGTACGTCACTGCAACTGTCCAAAATAAAGAAGGCACTATCTTGAACAAACGACCTGCGGTGAGTTCTGGATGGGTAAACTCAAAGACCAGCTATAAATGTATCCGCTGGCCTTAGTGACCATTTCCTGAATGAAGGCCGTGAGGGATTTGTTGAAATCCGTCGTCTGAATCAAATACACCGATTTCCAGAATAAAGAGGGGTCCCGGTGCTGCCATCGAGAATAATATGTAAACAAGTTTCATGGGCTTTTGACAGTTTATTGTGCCCACAAGTCCGTTCAGCTGTCCAAACTTGTTATGTACATCCACGGACATATGGTCAAGACCTGAAGTAAGTATTCAGACTGAAGCCGACACCCCTGAAATAAAGGATCATAATTATTCAGTTCAGATGTTTCCGCGTGTTCTCTGCACTCCTTCCCTAGCAATACATTGTATGACTGATGGTGTGTGCAACAGACATGTGCGATCGCCCAAATAGGAAAACAAGTTCAGTTTAGGAGCTCTTCATGAACATTGAAGTACCTAAGTTAGATTTAGCAAGAAGAAAAAAATTGGACGCAACAAATGCCTTACCTATTTATCTTTCCGACCTCGTGGCAGGTTCCCTCACCACCTTCACCCCATTTCACGACCCAACGCCCTAGAATGACCCCATCTTTGTCCGAAGTTTCAGCTACTGTCTCCTCTGTCCCCGGTTCAGCGGTTTTGTCACTTGGGAGCACTATTCGGTCTGCTAGTTCCCATTTTGCAAAGGGACGCCGCGTTTCAATTAAAAATGTTGGATCATACACCTTGAAGTGAAAAAGTGAAAAATCGAACTATGAGATATATAATACCTACCCACCGTTGTAATCCGTGGTTTTAGCAGTAAATTCTGCGTGATCAGTCGAATGCCTTCTACGCCGTCGTTCTCTTCCGGTTGCAAGTAACGAAGCCGAGTCACATACGGCTGGCCACACCATCCGACGAGTCCTGTGCTTATGCCCGAAGTTCCAATAGCAATGGAGGTCAACGCAACTCGCGCTGTCATTGGCAGGTTGGACTCAACAATGAACATGAACGGCGCTAATGTACATGACAGTGAAAGGGATGAAAGCGAGAATATCTTCAAACGTCTGAATGTCTGTGCCAAAGGTCCCTCGTATGCTGGCTTTTCCGACTCTAGTGGCAAGTGAGATCCTGAGGCTTTTGACTTATCGAATGAGGACGAGAGAAGACGAAATTGTGATGAATGGAGTGCTAGGCTCTGTGGTCGTTTTCTGTGTGCAAAAGAGTTGACGACAGAGCGACATGCCGTGAAGCATCTCGCGGCTCGAAAGGTGAGAGGAAACATTGAGGCTGCAACGACTTCCGAAGTCCGCTTCCGTCCTTTTTGTGCCGCCACATGGAACCACCCATCTACTACCTCAAGGACGAGTTTATAGAGACGGTACGTGTTTTAACGACAGTCATCGACGTCAAACTGCTGCAACTTGACAGGACACAGGGAATAAAGTGTCGCGGCGAGCTACAATTGCTGGACCTCAAAAT
>QGOA01008993.1:0-10732 GCA_003313075.1 Termitomyces sp. MG16
TATACTAACCGGATTCAACTCTTCATCCAAGCAACCAGGGAGCAGGAGGATTTGCTTTCGACCATACACTGGTAAAACTTCGCAGGAAAAGCCAAAGTGGGGGATATACGGCGGGTAGGATTCATCACGTAAAACCCAAGTCCATTTTTCTACGTTATTATCAAAGATTGCGATGGAGTACGACTCATGGCCTCGACCGCCAAAGATATATAGTCGATTGTCGATGAACGTCATTGCAGCATCCATTCTAGGAGCTACCTCATTCGAAATCTCGACTTGCCACCACTTCATCGTATCAAGACAAATCAGATACAGGTCAGATGAAGGGCCTGTTCCGTCTGATTTCAAACCCCCAAAAATCAGAATGACGCGACGACCTTTGATGACGCAGAACGTGCCGGCAGCCCCTCGATACGGAGGCAACGGCGCTTTCTTTACGTCAAGTTCTATGGATAGTGGACTCCAGGAGTGATTGAGTTTTTTAAACCCTTTCTATGTTGAACATGAACAAACCAGTTCAATAGTGCACGGAGTGTTCTGAAGCAATATACGTACCATTTCCTTCCATATACCTGTTCGTAGAGAAAGAGCTGAGAGGCGAAAGGGCCCAGGGTCAATACGCTGCCAGTAAAAGTAGACAGTCTCGTTTTCCGCATCCAGGAATTGACCTTCGGGGCGAAAGTAGATCGGCTTACTACCCTGCAGTCGTTTGACTCTGAAGAAATCCATGCCATGTACTGGAGTTTCTATGGGACTGGCAAGCTCATTTCTGTTTTCTTCCTCTTCCAATTTGACAGTAGTTGAAGATTGATGCCTAGACACTGGCATGCTACAGTATTCGGTTGCAAGTGAGTGGACGTTTAAAAAGGAGGGGGAAAGATAATGATGATGAAGTAAGTGTACGAAAGGACAGGGTTCTCGAAAAAGATTTAGTCAACTTTAGTCAATTGTTCGCAATTTAGAAGATACACTCTCATGAAGCTTTCAAAGAAGCTCGAAGCTAAGCTCTTGAACCATGCTTCGGCAATCACCGGCGCGAAAAGTGACCGGTTGACCAAGTTGTGAGTCTCTTATCGCAGATTCTATGGGCTTCATGGTCTCTGTAGAACTATGAGAACATGGGGGAAAGCATCTAATTCTTATGTGATGCACAGGCACCAACCAACTGAGCATACAATATGAAAGACACGCATTAACAAGGTATGTATTTCAATACCTGTAGCGGAACAAAGAGACACGAAACAGATACTGTACAGGTCTGGTCAAGGGTAAGCATATGTGTAATTGCGACGCGAGGCTCGATCAGACTGTGTATGCCCTCTGTAACTTCCAAACCAAGAACAACCAATCGCCCTTCCTGTCTTTATTGATGTCGTTGGTACGTCCTTGAGGCAGTCCAGGCCAGACCCTGTCCGGGATAGAACCATAGATATTGTTCGAGGAACGGACCAGCGTGAGGTCGGAGATGAACAAACGTTGGTTTCCCTGTTTGACGGGAATAAGGTAGCGCCATTGACCACCGGCACCTCTGGCAAGGTCAGAGTAGCGCTCGTCGCCTTGGTCAGTGATGACCAGATCAAAGCTCGTCAGTGCCTCAGAAACCTTGTGAGTGTACTCGGGCACAAGCCACACAAACCTGCGTACAATATCAATCAATGGTCATGTCTACTAACTGCCATGGTGGAACAAAGATGTACTTACTTGCCACCGAAAGAGCTGTTGATGTCGTCGTTTCCATTGTTCCATTCACGGACACGATCGCCAGGTACTTGGATAGGGCGGTCACCATAGACGACCTAGAACACTCATCAGTTTCAGAAGAGATCCGCAAGGATCAGTATTACCTTGATGGCCTTGATGAAAACCTGTGGCTCCAGCATCAGTTCAACTGGCACTTCCTTCACCAGCTCGCTGTCTGGAAGCGCGGCAGGCCTCGTGATAATGATATCCTCCTCGACCATCACGCCAGCGCACTCAAAAAAGCGCCGATAGGCGACCAGCTTGCTGTGAGCGCCAATTGTGTCTTGCAAAAATAGTTTCAGAACTTTTGAATCGATATTGTGCCGCAGAAAAAGGTTGCTCACACTTGCGGGTCTCCTTGCGAGAGTAGGATACGGTCTCCTCCCTCTGTTCCCTGGTGGTTTCCTGAAGCGCGTTGCTAACCTCCTTGCTTGCTTCGTATCCAGCTTTGACATTGACCGAGGCCGCGCCGTATGATGCGCCAGTTTCGAGCTCGACCCTGCCAGATTCGGCAAGTTTCTTCGCGCTGGACGTGACAGTCTCATTGAACTTCTGAGAGCTGTATGACCAAGATATCTGTATCTCAGTGGTACGTTCAATGGAACCTGGGAGAATGATTAAGCTGTCGGACTCATACAACGATGGAGAAACACTCACCTGCGTTGCCGCTGTTGTCGTGGTCAAAGATAAGACGCCAGACATAGCGACCAGGAATATTGATTATTGGCTTGGAAGGCATGTGTTTGATGAGCAGATGAGAGCAATGAATGACAATGCAAGGAACTGTGGTGACTAAAAATCCAGACCCTACTCAGGTTTATATACCAAAGGTGTGTTCTTCGATTGGCTAAATAGCATCAATCGTAAGGGTTCTGACCCGCCCAAAAAGAATGCCCCCATGACAGCTGTCTGGAGACCAAAATAATCCTACTGAATGGCTACTGAATGCGACACAAACCATATCATACAATGTGCAGGGTTGACTGCTCCGAATTGCTACGGCCGAGAAGTCTTTCGTTGAACAGCGAGTATGTTCTTTGATGGGTTCTTTTCGCTACTTGAACCAGATTGTCTATTTTCAAAGTGATTTCTGCGGAGGCTCCAATATGACTGCGTAAGGTGACATGTCAAAGCCTCAAAAATAGACTGCGTGTTCCATTTCGGCATTCGTTCTCTGTGGGTTCTATTAAATTATCCTTGAGCAGCAACGTCTGACTCGTTACAGCAACGCCGTTGGTCTAGTCTCTACATATGTCTTATAATAACTGCTCTTCCCTTTGGGACCAGGAACAACGGGCTGGCAACAAAGTTGCGTCATAAAGCAAGGTGTGGCGCACCATAAATCACAGGTGTTGCGGGTCATTGAGACAGGTCCGAAAAAAATGCTATAAGCTTGGGCTGATTCCACACTAACCAAAGCGCAGGACAATGTGTCCCATAGTCATCATGATATCTGCATTAGGCTATCAGGTCCCACTGATGTATTCATTTGCCACTGATTACAAAACCTTCACAACGTCTTTCAACAACAGATTCTACTACCCCAATTAGCAAACCGGTATTGCAGCCCTCCGCCTGTACTCGTTTCTAGAATACGGAACTCTGATTCTAAATGTCGGTTGGATCACTTTTGATTTTGACTGACAAGTTCTTGTTTTACTTAGATATCCAACAGAATTCACTGATCTTATAACTAATACTACTAATTCCCATCTGAGAACCGGCTGACAACAACCCCGGAGTCCTATATATGTGCAAGAACCGGTGTTCATGAACCTCCGAGTAGAACACCTTCTTTGACGAGGGTCACCCCTCCGTGTCATCCGGAAACTATCCGCGCTTCGGGCGGACAAGTACGCTCAAACAAACACCTGTTACTGTTCAGTATCCAAGTCTTACGTGTGCCCCTCGGTGCATGACGCTTGCCACTGAAGAAGTCGGATCGGATCGGGTTTCAGGGGTTAATTCGGGTATACCGAGATTGTCTCATGGTCTTTGTCTCCTTCAACCCACTAATCTCTTCGATTACCTCTCCCATTGCTCACCTTAACATATACCTGCGGACATTGGACGTGAAGACCTCGTCATCTCACATTGCACTCGACACCTCACGTCATGCTAAAATGCCTCTACCGTTGCTTGCAGGATCCCACAGTGCAGCATGCGAGTTCGTTCATAGACTGACCTCTTGATTGCTGCATTATAACTGTGATGATGTGATGCCCTAATGCGCTTGATAACGGAATTGCTACAGGCCACTGAATACGACCCAAGTCACATCATACAAGGGGCAGGGTTGACTGCTTTGAATTGCTACGGCCAAGAAGTCTTTCGCTGAACAGCGAGTACGTTATTTGATGGGTTCTTGAACCCGATTGTCTATTTTCAAAGTGATTTTTGCAGAGGCTCCAATCTGACTCTGCAAGGTGACATGTGAAAGCCTCGAAAATATACCGCATGCTCTATTTCTGCACTCGGCATAATACGGCATGCCTCCATCGTTGCAATTCCCGTAGTGCTGCATGCAAGTTTATCATAGACTAATATCTTGATTGCTACATGATCACTGTGATAATGCGCTTTATGGGTTGAATTGCAGATACCTATTATTTCCTGGATCTTCTTGTATCGGTACTTCTTGATGTCCTGCACTCGTCAAGTCGATTGCTTCAGCTATTCCTGACTATGTGACACATCATATCAGAGAGGGCGGATGGTACTGCAGTCTGAGCTGTGTCCATTTTTCACGATAAAGTTACTCTACGGCAAGCTCGGCATAGCGGGTATGAGCCAAGAAGCGCAATTAACAGTGGCCTCGCTGTGAAAACGTGTAAAACAGGTGTACTGGAGCGAGAACCATGGAATTGAAGCGACATCTTGGCTATTGCCGAAGGAGGGTATAAAATAATGTTACCAACGCAGTCCAATGACCAATCTACTTACCCAACCGCCACACTCCAGCTACTCATCCAAGCTTTAACTGATGATCACTCTTCTCAGCTCTGATAACGAGCGAGTCATCGCTGACAAGGACGTTGTCCAACGCTCTATTTTCATAAGGGACATGATTGAATGTTGGTATCCCTTGATCACCTGTACCTACATTGGACTCTAAAATTTTCCTCCGATATAGCCCTTGGCGAACCAGATGAGCCGATTCCCTTACCCAACGTATCTTCAAGCATATTGAGAAAGGTATGCTGTCATCCTGAACCCAATCAGCTGGACTCACTATATGGCGCTCAGGTCCTCGAATACTGCGAGCACCATCGCGGCGAGCCTCTACCTGCTGCTGATACAGGCTCAAAGCGGGCTGGAATATTTATGAATATCAGTCAATGGGATTGGGAATTCGTCAATGTCGACCCGGATATGCTCTTAGAGATGATCCTTGCTGCCAACTACCTCCACATTGACCCTCTGCTGTATGTTTTGTGCCCTATAATGATTCAAAACAACTTGATATGATTACTACCCACAGTGATCTTGGTTGCAAGCGTTTTGCCAGGATGATCATGGGCAAGAAACCTGAAGAATTATGCAAGATGTTTGACATTCCCGATGAATGGACACCCCAGGAGGTGGGCATTTCTAAACATTGGCACTTATATGTATGAACTCGCTCACTCCTCATAGGTATAAAATAGGGAAAAGACAAGGCAAAGCTTTCCTGTTGTGGTCCAATTAATCACCGAGCATATCTGCTCTTGAGCAGTCAGCAAAAGTTGTAAAAGAAAATATAGTTTTAAATGCTATTTGTTACCGAGATTCGGGCCTGCCAACTGTCAAATGACCCAGCTATGAAAGGTGAGTAGATATCTGTTGGCATACCATGCCATTACGTCATAACACACCGTCATCCACAACGCACTGTCACCCCCTCTCACTCATCACTTGTCTAATGAGTGGCCACCACCTTTGTCCAAAGGCTCGACCCTACCCATTGTACTCATTCACATAAATACGGACACTAATAGTAGCGCACCCTCAGTCAATCATATTGAACTGAGGGTGAGTAACATACAGCGTCGTAAATATCGATTAACTGACAATCACCTACATAGATTATAGAATACTTACGTCTGTGTCAGGTAGATAACTTAGTCAATCATATTGAACTGAGGATTATAGAATACTTACGTCTGTGTCAGGTTCTAACAATATCGTCATGGATGAACGCATGCACTTCGTACCTTGAATTTGATTGATTCTTCGATTGGCCAGATCTAGATCCTGGAGGACACATTGGCAGAGTTGAAGACTAAGAATTGAGGTGATTCCAGTGTCCATATACCCAGTAAAGACCGTAAATCTCATCTCTATTTCCAATCACACTATAAGTTTTTGGAGATCTCAGAATTTCACTATGTCGACTGTGCTTGCAGTCCGACGTTTTTATCTATTCAAGAGTTTTACTAGTACCTAGCACACAATTGGTAATGAATATAATTCACCGAATCTCTCCTGTAAACCATGTTAGAACGACGTCATTGTGACGACGTGAAGGGTCAAAGGAGTATCACGACGCGACAATGGCTTTGTCCAACCTAGCTTTGTCTCACCGCATATATATACCTTACATCACCTCCATAGTACCCTCAGTCCGTTTACACGCTCTGAGGGTACATATTACTTCTACGTTTACATTTACCACTACTAACTCGAATACCTAGCTATAACTTACGTGTTATTCTTAGGTGTTGAGAGTAGACTTGGTCAACCGTCGACACTACGTCATATGAAACATCACGCGGCACTTTCCTTATACGGATACCTCTCTCTTATATTTTTTTCTTGCCTTGGCGCAGCTGGTCTGACGATCGTTATTTGCCAGTCTTTGTGGTAAACCTTATTAATTTTCGTTATCTGTTTTACAATACACAATCCGCCACCCTCAGTCGTACAACATACATCTAGTGTGACTGAGGGTGAGCAATTACTTACATACTTATACTTATCACGTATTGATTACCCCCTGTAGACTGATTAACTGTATCGCTCTACAGGTAATACATAGTCGTACAACATACATCTAGTGTGACTGAGGACTGATTAACTGTATCGCTCTACATTAGGTATTCAATATAGTCCATTTACATGCTCTGAGGCTATAACTTACGTGTTATTCTTAGAGACAGTACCATTTCTAACAAACCAATCTCTACCTTGAAAGCAAATCGCCGATAAATGTGTGCGCTTTGAGAGTTCTGGCATCGCAGTGCAAAAGTTTCTTTGAAAGCGCGGGGGCCTCCGTCCCAAAACACTTGAAAACGATTGATAGATCAGAAGCCATCTGCGCAAGTAATACACGTTCCAGCGCTTGAACGTCAAGATTACCAGTAATTGACGTGCAACAGTTGAGGATCTAGACAGATCCAACTTTAGTAAGTAACCAAAGTAAGTAACGTAATATATGTAATATCATAAATGATAAAGATACACACCTCAGTATCGTGCGCGTCAATACGGTACGAACTGAGGTGTGGCAGAAAAATAAAAATATTTTCTCCGTGCCTGTCCTGCCCGATTGAACCCTCCACCCACCAGTGCATTCAATATTGGGTTTGTTTGATCAGTGTCAGTGTCAGAAGTGTTTGTGTGCTTGTTGAGTGGAAATCCCCTTGTAGAGAACACTTACCGACATATGTGCCTTTGGTAGTGGTGATTGCGGAACAGGAACAAAAGCATCATCATTCCGTCACTCGCTCAGTTGTGTATCCAGATGGAATCGATGCGGCTTTGCTCGGACCAATACTGATTGACTAGTTACAGGAGGCAAGTGGTCACTTAGACACTTCAACCGTACTCACTGGGCTACTTCCAGCCTCGGTGAGTTAACTTTGTCTCGTTTGCTCATACTTTGAGCTGAATTCAAAAGGATCGTGATGACAACAAGGCTTGGAGCAACTGTACCACGCGAGCTTCAAGATGAGATCATCGGACATCTTTGGAAGGACTCCAGATCACTCGCCGTTTGTAGTCTGGTGTCCTCTCCCTGGCTTGAACGTGCTCGCACCTTACTTTTCTCGAATGTCAAGGTTCGCATTTCTTCGAGACGCGAGGAAATCTTTGAGAGGACAGCGAGGTTGATGGAACTACTTGTTGCACCCCATTCACACCTGGGGCGATACATCCAAGATTTCTCTATCGATGGTCCAGACACGCTATATGAGTACATCAAGATTGATTATAGAGCCCCTCTCGACGCTTATGATGAGTTTTCCTCCATGTTACATGTCATCCTTCCCAATTTGACTCGTGTTCGCCGACTGACAATAGAGATGTTCACATGGGCTAGGACTCCGCAACACGTAAGAAATCTCTTAGGGTCCTTGATCCATGTCGTCTTTGTCAGTTGGCTTGAGGTGCATTTTGATCACCTGGATGAACTCATTTTGTTCTCGAATACGAGTTTTCCTGCTCTTCACACCTTACGCATCCATGGCCTTCGAGTCGAAAATCCTCCACGGATTGAATGGTCAACGTTATTGCCAAATACAAACAGGTTCGGGTGTCTGCACGCCCTGGAGCTCTATGTGGAAGAGTCGACTGAGCCCCTTCTTGCGGCACTAACGACCGACGTCATTCCCATGCGAAATATCGACACACTTGATCTAGAGGTTTTTGACAAGTCCTTTCTGGAGCAAGTTGGTCTCCTCATACGTGCCACTGGTTCCAACCTCACTGTCCTGAAATTCCATCTCTACTTTTCCTTGGAGGATAAAGATCGAGGTGAATGATCCATGGGTTCATTTCCTCGACAAGGGTTAAAACTCACCTTGGTGTCTTTAGGTCTAGACCAGATGATATCACCAATCTCTCTCAGCCAGAATGTGAACTTGAAGTTCTTGCACTTCGATGTGGATCTCTATGAAGGATGTTCATGGGTGGTTGACTCAGATTCTTGAATCAAGCGCATCAATACGCAGCCTTAAAGAGATTCATTTTGGATTCACGAGCTATCATGGAGATACTGAAGTTCAAGCGCTGGAACGTGTATTACTTGCGCAGATGGCTTCTGATCTGTCAATCTTTTTCAAGTGTTTTGGGATGGAGGGCCCCGCGCTTTCAGAGAAACTTTTGCACTCGATGCCAGAACTCTCAAAGCGCACACATTTATCAGTGATTTACGTTGAAGGTAGAAGAACTTGGTTGACAGGAGCGATTGTGCCATGGTAGGTATCAGTAAAACACTCGAATAGATAAAAACACGTATGTAACTCAGAAATTCACGCTTCTTCTTTGAGATATATGTACATATTTTTTTTTTCCTGTGCCCCTTCCAAGAAGCAAGGCTGGACTTGTTTCGTCTTCCATTCTACGGGTATCCCTGGACCTCGTTCTAATACGTCCCTTGACGACGGACGAACACACCTTGGATCAGAAAAGGATGGGGAGATTCGCGGCTTCTCAGGGATCCGGCCTTCGTGGGATTTTCTTGTGTATACTCTATACGATTTGTGGGTCTGGGTGTGTGGGTGTGTGAGTGTACGATCGAGCGTCGGGAGCGTCGGACGACTGATTTTATGTAACCGCCGGCAAAGCCACAATTTGGGCTATGTAAGAGGCGGGGTGGGGGGGGGTATAAAGTAGTGTATGGTATGTACTCTACTCTAATAATGTAATTAGGCCTCCATGTGCATTTTGCCAGAGGCGGTCGGTGTTCGTGTTCTGTATTTTATTTTTGGGTATTGGATGGATGGATTCTATTATAACCGCCGGCAAGCCGCTATACAGGGCTAAGAGGCGGGGGTAGAGCTAGTACTGTACTCTACACCGTGTGTTTTGGCTGATGGACTATTTATCTGCTGTCTTTCTCTCGAACCTACGTGCGATAGAACTCTCTTCATGTAGGTAATGGTTTTTTGGGTATTGGAACTTTCCCTCGCAGGATTTGTGGGTGCGTTGTGGTGGGTGTATGTATGATCGGGCGTCGGACGACGGACGGACGACGGACGACTGATCATGATCATGATCATGAGATGAAATGAATTTTGATTGATCGGGTAGGACTTGTCAACGGCGATAAGGGCTAATCAAGGGGCAGGCAGGAGGTGGACAAGGAAACCATGGGATGGCATGGGAATGGGATGGGGATGGGGATGGGGATGAGATGATCATGATTCATGATTTACATCTATCTATCTATCTTCTCTTCTGTGCGGATCCGAGCCCAAGGGGAGAGAGAACGATTCGATGAGATTGGTTCCGGTATTCTTTAATTGTTGAGTTGCACTATTTACATATACATAAATATTCAAAGGGATGTCTTGGAAGTACAGTATCAACCCGCGAGACATCAAGTCGAGGGAAGAATAAAGGCGAAGGCGAAACGAAATGATGAATAACGAAGCCGTAAACCCGACCTAAAATTGATACATGGGTATAGAGAAGGAAGAAGGCCTAGAGTGCGAGTGCAGCGAGGCCGACGGCTGCGAAAAGCGCGTTGGCGGAGCCTCGGTGGAGCGTGGCTGCGTTGGAAGAAGTCGCGGGGGCATTGGCGGACGTAGAGGTGACGGTTGTAGAAGCAGTGGACGCAGGTAGTGAGCTCGTGAGGGTGACGCCCTACAATACAATCAGCGTACTGATAAGGGAAGAAAGTGGAGGAGAAACGAACGACAGAGGCACAGATCTGGCGGGAGACAGAGAGGGCGTTCTGGAGGTCGTCGCCTGAGCAGGCAGACTCGATGCAGGAGGTGGATTTGGAGACGAAGGCCTGGGACTTGCACAGACACAGGTTGTCAGTCGGTGCGCATCCTTCCAGATCGACGTTCGTCCCGAAGAGGCAGTTGTTTGCGCATGCTAGGGACGCGTGAGTGAGAAGTCAGACGGGCGGGGCGTGACGTGACGTACATGGGATTTGACGCGCGACGATGGCTGCAGAGGCAGACGCGGCGAGAGCGAGGATAGCAAGGGCACAGCGCATTTTTTTTTGGAATTGGTGGACAAGAAAAGCGATGAACCTTTTGCTTATATATGCGTGGCCCTGATC
>QGOA01008997.1:0-21609 GCA_003313075.1 Termitomyces sp. MG16
GCATCTGCATTGTGACGTTTTGCCTAAACTGTCCGTCTAACAACAGTGAATGAATACAAGTCATAGTCTTGGTAAGTCACTGTCAATTGAAACAAGTGCTGCCCTCTGATAAATCCTTGCAGGCTCAAGCATGTGTCAGAATTCATTAGTCCGGAAACTGGGCACCTTGTTCATCTCGATGCAGATGGCAACATTCTTGACGAAGCTCGCAAAATCATTTATCCCAGGTCAAATAGTGATGCATGGTGGGATACTGAGCAGCTCCTTGTGCAAGTAGAGCATGCTATCAAGTCTTTGAAAAGCAGCATTCTGGCTGCCATGCTCTCTTCATTTTTTATCAGTCTTTGGCACATGAGTCCTCTCCCACCAGATGCTCTAAAAGCTTTTGAAATGAACAAATCAGATGGTGGTAAATGTGTCCAACATGACACAATTATCCCTGAGACTAACCCTGATCCGAGATGTCGTGAACAACATGAATCCATGACTTTACCAAATGGGTCTCCAAAAGGACTGCGACGCACTCTTCAGGAGCGTGGGTTTGGTGTCAGTGGTCTCCATATCAAGTGCTCTCCGGTCTGTTCAACTGAAAGCACTGGCTGCTGTATGACCCGTCTCCTCAGCCAGCAGGATGACTTTAAGCACCAAAAGTCTTCTGGTCACCTCTGTGTTTTTCTTCCGAAGTTCCACTGTGAACTGAACCCGATCGAAATGGTGAGTTTCATTTATTGATTATCATTTAGGGTCACTACTAACAGCACCCAATATTGAGGCTGGGCTAAATACCGCTACAGAGAACATATATATCAAGACCGATTTCAAACATGCTAAAGACTTGGTACATCAGTATCTTGATGCTTGCCCTACAGAGGTCATTCGACGATTTATTAATCGGTCCTGGCGTTTTATGAGTGCTTACCGAAAAGGGCTTACCGGCAAGGCTGCAGCATGGGCTGTTCACAATCAGAGGTCCCATCGTCAAGTTTCGCGCCATGATGTCAATTGAGGCTGTTCAAATTTGTAGGGTTTGATTGTCCGCAACTGTAGATCTCCAAGGATTGCTCCGTAAAGGTGTTCAATTTCGAGCGATAAATTGATTTTTCGTCTTCTTCCATATCCACTACTTCTCCACCCAGCATGCATATCTCTAAACCCACTCTATATGCACGAGATATCTCCAATGGTGAAATCTCTACTCTGAAGCACATTCTCGACGAGGTGTTGGGTGTCTCTGAAAGGATGCGTATCTCCTTTCCCTTTCTGGCAAAAAAACAAGGAAATTCTTGGAGAGGGCTTTCTCGGACTGCTCGGATTGATTTTGCAGACGTGACCCAAGGTCTATTCGCTATTTTTTACGAGTTAAGCTCCTGAATCCTTCCTACAGCTCGAAAAGTATTTGCTCTAGTAAATCTTCGCCCGATACCGAACACTTCACCACCTCAAGTTTTCAAACTCTCGATATACCCAATCATACCTTTACCCAACCCTCAGGGTTATCCAAGGCTTGTCAAAACTTCGTCGCAGTTGACCAGCGCAGAACTATACACGTTGATATGTCCCTTTGGAGAACTCGCCTCTGTTCACGTTGACAAAGACCTTGGAGCCGTCGTCCGATTCTGGACCGAACGTGACGCAAAGGCTGCCGAAGTAGCTGTTTCTTCTGGACTTTTCAAACTTTCCCTCCAGGCTTTTGATCCTTGTAGAATATTCTGCACGGTTAGTTTTACCTTTGAATGTGAAAGTTGCGTCTAAATGTAAAATCTTCAGTGTCTGAGTCCTGGTGTCACTTCCCCATTTCTAGCAAAGCACTTCAGTGATGTACTTCCTCTTTAATTTGGTCCTGCTCACCATTCATCTTCCTTTTTCCCCTAGTGCGGCTCTGTGACAAGGTTCGATTCCACTTTAGCGTTAAAGGTTAATCTCCATGGTAATGAACATCTGTCTCGACTATAGTGCGTATGTGGTTTACCGCAATGGTCGAAGCAAGTGCTTCGGATTTGTCTCATTTTCCTCGGAGGAGGAAGGTTCGGTGTGTTAATATGTTTCTATTCAATTTATTTACGTTCCAAAAGCGGCTCGTGCGATTCGAAAGCATAATCGAACTAACTGGCTCTCCAAAACCATTTTTGTGTGCTATTCAGAGTTCAAGGCAACAGCTGAAACACGACCTGGTTCGAATGTACATTGCGATGGTCCAGCTACGGTGAGTGTGGTGCATTTGTTGTCCTCATTACGCTGATGAACTTTGTAGGAACCTGATTCGCCTATTTTACCTGATACCTCGACGTGTAACAATAACGATTCAAGTGCTCCATTGAATGTATCTACCAGTGATACAGGACAAGAGCTCAACCAGGGGAATCTCGTCGATACTCTGCTCAAAAACATTGTGTCCTTGAACGAACAGCTGGCAAAGGCGACGGAAAATTGCCGAATTGAAAACCAGTCCATGAAGGAGAACTTGACCGCGCTCGAACGAGAGAGGGACGAGTTGAAGACAGCGAAAGCTTCGATGGAAAAAGAGTTCAAAGAACGAGCCTTGTGCCAACAGAGGGAAATCGATTGCTTGCGTGCACAGAACAAGTCATTGAATGAGCAATACGCAGCCATGGAGTCCCAATATACATTACTATCTAAGACATTTGAAGCCCAATGCGATACGATCATCGCGGAAAAAGAAGTATTACAACGACAAGTAACGCAAGTCGAACATGACCGCGATGGTTGGCGACGCAGTTTCGAGGTTTCAGAATCCCGATGCAAAATCCTGGAGCTCGACCGTCCTCTCTGGAACGAAGCAAAGCGACAGAAAGAGAAAGAGAAAGAGCAATCTCTGAAGGCCCACGAGGCACGGAAGAAAGAGATCGAAGAAATGGAGCGGAGGATGCGCGATACTATGGAACAAGAAAAAGAGAGGGAAAGGAAGAAAATGAAACAAGAACGCGAAGAGACGGCGAGGAAGGCAAGCGAGGAAGAAGCTCGGAAGAAACGCGAAGCAGAGAAGTCTCGACAAGCGGCTTGGAAAGCTGCCACAGTTTCCGAGTTTGAACGATGTCGCAGGAGAGACATGTATCTCTGTCGTGATAGGGTTTGGGACAATAGTACCGCTCTCAGACGATTCAACATCCTCGTCACAGAATTCGAAACGTTGAATTTCTCGGAGAATCGGCCCCTCATGCTCACGAATATACCGTGGCCCGTCCTTTCTCCCGTCTCCTACAATTCCAATCTGTCGTTGAACTTCCGTTCGGAAAACGTCACATGGGAAGCAGTCGAGAAGTTCTTTGCGCATGTTAGGAGGACTTACACTGTTGATCAGTACAACAAACTTGTAGAAAGGGTGCACCGGTTATTCCACCCGGACAGGTGGGACTCTCGGCGACTTTTGGATACTGTCCAAGACCTGGATCTCCGGAAGTCGCTGCAGTCTGCTGGTAATATCGTTGCGCAGGCAATGACACCGATCTGGAGGAGGTCGAAAGACAAGGTTTAAACAGATTTTCATATTAAGATTCAATATCGATGACTCATTGTCTTCGTAACACCTTGCAAGGGTGTTACATATCTGGAACATGCTGAGGGTGGATAATCGATTACTTTATCGCGTTTAGAAACACATTGTTTGTTTTTAAGTCCTCACTTTCTCAACCTTCTTTTGCAGAATCCAGGATCTCCGCTTTGTACTCCAATACATCAAACAAATACAAAATTCAACATTAATGTAAAAGCAGCACCTGGCCAGCTTGTATGCATCTGCTCTAATAGACCTTTTACGTCCATCTTCGGCAAGCTTTCGGCTTGACAACGTGTATGAAAACCACACTGAGGCCTCATTGTCTCTGGCCTGTTGACTCGATCCTTGTTGTGTCTCCGCTCTGTATTCAACTGTCCGGAAGTGCTCAAGTGCGCATAATATGACAGAAAGCCTCGGAACCCATCTCAATGAGCCAGTGCTATTTGCCCTGAACCTTCCTTCAGCTATAAACTACGATCATCTTCGGCTCATGTTTAAGAGTCTCCGCGTTACTCGTATCACTCTCAGTGCTGGATATCTGGTTTTTTGTCCCTCGAGGGAGGGATGGAGTCGTCTTCTGCTACCTGGATCGCAGACTGCCAAAATAGAATTCGAGAACACCGCTGAAGGTGTGACAAGTCCTATGACAGCTGTTGGAAGACGACTTACACACGCACCAGCTGAGAAAGCTTTCACCAAGATGAACTTTCGCCCAATTCCCAACACATTTCCCCCCGAGGTTTTGAAGTTATCGACCTCTCCCGATATGGAAACCCAGGCTCCTTTAAGTCATCGAGACACTGATAGTGATGAATATGTGTCAGAGAGACATTCACCACCTTCTCGAGCCAGTCGTAGCTCAGAATATACTCCGATTTCGTCCCTTAATGTTGGAGCGCTCCATACGATATCCCAAGGCCAGCTCAATAGTCATACTGCAATACAACGTACCATAGAAGACCCTCAGCGCCGCTATGATGAATCATCGCGAATAGAAGTGCCAATTCATCAACAAAGACCGCAGTTTATCGAACAGGCCACTCCTCACCTGGACGCTCTTCAGCAGGAGAAAGAGGAGGTAGAGTTATTACTAAAGCAAGCGGAAAGCGACCGTGACCACTGGCGACGTGAATTAGACGTGTCCCAATCCAGGGCCAAGGTGCTCGAGGTCCAGATTGAGGAGGAACGGAAGAAGGCTGCGAAGGAGATGGCATGCCAAAGAGACGCTGCTGACCGCGTTTCACGGGAGCAAGCTAGGAATGGTGCGTTGGTTGCTGAAATCGAACGCTGTCGCCAGAGAGATGCTCGTCTTTGTGAATGGAAGCGATCTGCAGCGTTGAAGAGGTTTCGTCTTGTTCTCGACGAGTTCGAATGCAGAACACATCCTGGGACTGTTCCTCTGACCTTTGAAGGAATACCATGGCCTACACTTGATAACCCAATGGTGTCATCATTCCGAGCAGATGCAATTACATGGGAGAAGGTCGAAGCATTCTTTTCCTATGCCAAGCAAACAATGCCTTACCAGCAGTATAGCAAGCTTGTCGAAAAGGTGCATCGGATGTTCCATCCTGACAAGTGGCACGCACGACGAGTTCTAGCCACAGTTCCTGTTGACCTTCGTCGATCCGTGGAACAGTCTGTCAATATCGTCGCACAGGCGATGACACCCATATGGAGAGAGTCGACAAGAAGAAGTTAAACCGATCACGAGCCGCTATATAACAACTACCACCCTTTCTTGAGTTCTTCCACGGCCAGAGGATACTGTTATGTTCTACGAAACATCGGGTGCAAATGCTTAGCTGTTGAAGCGTATATCAATGTAGTAGCTTTGCCACAAGCATAAAGGGGAAACAAACTTGGTTCGAAAGTAACCACTGGTCCATGTGCAACAATTAAGCGCCGGTCTTGTAGATACTTTTCAAACTTCAAAGCTTCAAGCTTCAAAGTTTACAGTATGGCCTACATCCGTCAAAGAGAGCGAGCGATGTAGTCCAGCGCACCTGATGAATCCAGGCCTTTGCGAGCCTTTCTATTTTATACCAACTATCATACAGCCTTAAATATAGAATCTCACACAAGGGCTGATTCTTTCCACAGCGTATCCAGGCTTACTGATTTCAATATGGCCAAGGATACAGACTATTAACAGTGAGGTTCAAAAAGCGTCCACAATATAAAGATCGACAGGGATAACACGATGGCCAGAATCCAAGATAGGCTTCATACAAAGGCGAGCCAACCGAAAAGCTGAAGGCGGAAAAAGAAGAACCGAGAAAAAATTTGACGAAGGAACAGATCTTAAAGTATAGGTGGCGTAAGCACAACGAATCCCACAATGACACCATTCCGAGCTTGAGCCAAATGCTAGTGGACAACTCCCTCGAAGGTCCCTATCTATCAAGGTGAGGTCGGTCGCGACAGGACTCCTCGTTCGATCCGCACTGCAGCCGCAAGTCCTCTCAACTTTCCTTGGCCAGTCGGCTGTGGCTGTGGCTCTTCTTTTGTGTAGGTTGCGCCAAAATTCAGACTCCCACCACCGGAGCCGCGGACAGTGTCCGCTTTCAATAGACTCGTCATACTGACAGCATCACCGATGCCTGCTACACCCGTTGGAGGCCCGATAATTGTCCCTGAGCGTTTCCTGAGACTGCTCGCTTGAGGTGCTGGGGCATGCGATGCACGACGTGGAATCGGACCTAGCCGAGGAGGCGCTCGAAGAGGGCTTGCCGACGATGACGAAGCAGATGACGTCAAAGTGGGGCGTAATGGGGGGAGAGGAGGGACGGGTGAGCGAGGTTTCCCAACAGGACTGGAACTGTGGGTTTGCGCAGCTTGATAGAGATGAGCGAGGGATTTCGGACGCGATAATGAAGGAGGACGAGGTGACGCCGACGTGGACTGAGATGGTGGCGACAATGGAGGCGGTGGAATGACGGTCGTCAGAGAGCGGGTAGGGGTGTGTTTATGTTGTGCATTTGATTCTCGTGGAGACAATGAATGTTGAGAGAAATGTGAGTAACGGGGAGACATAGGCGACGGCGGCTGGCGATCACCAGGTAGGACGGGCAAGGGAGACCCAAGCACCTGCTGCTGAGAGGGAGACCGGAGCTGCGCGAGGGATACATGACGCTTCACTGTTGGTGGAGGACTTGAGAGACGTGGCGAAACCAACAAGGGAGAAGACGCCTTGGGTGATGAAAGCGTTAACGGTGACGGCTTCTTCTTCACCGGCGGACCTACGGAGCTCGTATTTGCCATCGGTGGTTTCGATATCCCAGACTGTACCGGTGCTGGACGATACCTAGCAATAGGTCCTGGAACACGCGATCTAGCAATACCACCTCCGAACCTTGCCATCGTCTCCTGCATGGAGGGCAGGTCTGTTCTGGAGCCGAATGTCGGAGTGCCACATCTCGACCTTGATCGCTCCATGTCGGTAATCTCCTGCTTTGACCGACCACCTGAGATGTCACCAGCTTGCATCCCTTTGGCGGGCGAGACATCCAAGAACGCCGAACGACTACCTGAACGGGCCCTGCATTGTAAGGGTAAAGGTGCCGGAACCGCAATGATGTGACCAAACAAAGATCCAGGTGCTCGTGTAACCTTAATTACCTTCCATCCCGCCGACAAAGCGAGAGCGGTCGTCTCTCTCAAGGTCCGTTCCTGTGCACCGAATGTCACTTGCATCTGTAATGTAATTGGGGTATGAGTTGACGACATAGGATAAAGAGTGAATATCGACTTGCGGTAAGGTCCATCCAATATGCATTTGCGCTCGCCTTACCCAAGTTCGCTAACAAAGGGGCGGGGGCAAGCGTGCTTTCAGCGCCCTCGACTCCATCTAGAACGCCATGCCCAACGGGATCATCAGTTACATCCACGTCCACACACGCGAGGGGAAGAACAAATTCCGCGAGTACAAGCTTCGTTTCAGGAGTCGCTGCTTCCCTCAGGCGAAGGAGAATAGTACGTGCCAGCGCGTCTGGCCAATCGTGCAATATGACACGCAAGAAGAAGACCGCCGCATTTCTGATTGGTTGCGCCGTAAAGAAGTCATGCACTACCGTAGGCATCTTTCATCACAATGCAAAGATCACACATAAAAGAAAAGAGAACTTTACCTTGAAATTGCGCGATTCCCGAATCCAGTAATTCCGGACATTTTGCACGCCAGGCCTAATAGAGAAGCTGTCAAACCAACGACAGGTACTAAGATGGAAATTCAATTCTACCTTCTCGCCCATTTCGACGACAATCGGTCGGTCTTGTATGATAAATTTGTAACCGAGGTCTTCTCGCTTTCGGCCCGGCGAATTAGAGAGGGGAGACGAAGTCGGGTTGCCCTTCTCGCGGCCACTTGGTCGGCAAAATGCATTGGCAAGCAGCATGCTTGTGGACCCTATTCCACCCCCGACGTCTACAATGATGCTTCCTCGGGGAAGATTACGCCAGTCAAAGCCTGTCAATCATACAGTGGTTAATTCCAGACCTGTTCACTGTAGGGAAATAATTCGAGCGCATATATACGTCAAAAATTTTAAGGGTGAGAGATGTAGGCAGGAAAACAGCAAGACCGAGGAAAATCAAGGTCAGTGAGAAAGATCATAAAGGTCGGAGGTCTAGAGAATGAAATCAAGTGCGACGAAGGACTGACCATCAAAGACAGCCCCAGGCGCCTCCCACGAACCCGTACCTGACATTGCTTTTCCGAATCGTTCCACTCTGAGCTTATCTTTATTTACCATCCCGGGTCTGCCATCGCCACCTTCGCCCTCGAGCCATGGGAAGAATCCTACGTCTGTGTCGAATGCATATCCAAAAGGTGGCCGTGAAGGATGGGTACGCTGGAGATAGGCTTCGGTCAAATAAGCGGAGGATTTAAATAGCTCGTCCGAGCTACGAGAAAATTAATCTATAGAAATCAATCATAATAACTAGAATACATACCACATCCCCACGAAGGCAGCAATGCCGTTGGTATTTTGGTACTTCATTTCAGGTCTTTGTTATGGTCAAGGATGGAACGGATGAGCGAACCTATAGCGTGAATCATACCTTCCTTCTCTTTCACACTGCTTGAGCTCTTCAAAAGATTTGCCAGTGTCCATTAGGGATGATATTCGATTAATCGTGAATACATTTGGCGACTTTTCGTGAATAAAATGATGTGTCGCTAGAAGACGTAAAATATGTGCTAGGAACTTGTTAAGAATAAGAAAATTGGGAGAGCGGAGCTACACACCTAGTTTGCCACTGTCGACGCCGTTCCGTTGAGAGATAAGGTCTACATGAAGGCCGCTTGGGCCGGCTTCCCGGAGAATTTCTACAGTGTGTGAAGCTTCTAAAAGTCTCATGCACGATGGTAAATGATACTACAAGGTTTCGGATTGGTTTGCTGATCAAAAGTGAAACAGTACGATAACATAACGTACGCTAAGCGTTGCATCACAAAGAGAGTAGAACGGCGCCTGCACCGCGCTAGCCATCTGACCTGCGGCAGCCACAATTTTGTTAATAGCCTGTACGACGACAGGATGTGTCGTCAGTTGCTCAGCTGGGTCGTTGGGGTCGTATGGAGCATCAAGAGATGGGAAATCAAGAGGCAACGATGGCGACGGTGGGGGAGAAGCGTACGATGTCTTATCATCCTCGATACATGGACTGTGCTCTGGAGACACCTTCGCTGGGGAGTAGATGCGCTCAATGTCGTCGATGGCGTCGGCGAGGATCGCGTGAAGGGCGCGGAGAACAGCGAAGGTCATGGTCAGAGGACAAGAGCTCAGATGAGAAGGGGACGCGCTATGTCAAGCGCATTTCAAATAATAATTATATAAATGTTTATAAATTTTGGCGCGACACCGCAGATCTTTTGCAGCAGACCTTCGCTGTCATATCGCTAAAGAGTTCGCGCTTCAGATGACAATGTGACATGCCGCTGTATGAGCCCTTCCGAACAGAAGGAGCAAACCAGAATGTGCCTTGTACAGGAACAGAGCCGTAAACTTGTCAGAAATGCTCAGTGCAGGGCACAAAGGCGCGCCGAGATTCAATGAAGGTTGGACGTGTTATTTGTTCGTATTAGTCAATGCCATCAACGGATTTTGATTCCATCTTTTCTTTCTGTTCAATTGAACAAAGCATGCGCTAGAAGCATACGCATCTCATAGCTCGTAATTGTCAACGTGCGCCTTCCAAGCTTGATTATTAAATCTCCTTTCATCCTCGATGACTTCCCATGGTACAACCCTCCTTTCACGCCTATTGAACGTCTGGAATTGATTGTAAATATACGGGTCCGACGCCGTCGCCGCCGCATGTTTCTTATGCTCTTGGCCTGCGCTTCTTGGTCAACATGCTTACTTTGTCTCCGAGGAGTTGCATGTATTCTGGTGTCATCCGGAGCGAGGTTTTGGGTGTCCAAGAATGGGTTTAGAGAATATACTGCTCCATCAGTGTTAGCCTGTTGAGAAGCACTACAAACGCGAGATATCTTTTTCACTGGTTGGATGCTCCTCCTTTAAGAATTTCTGGATTCCGGAGATTGTCGTTCAATGAGCTGAGGAAGAAGAGTTCCATCGAGTCCTTTTCTGAACCGCAGTTACTCAATCTTCTCTCCGTATAACCTCTGGATAGCGACGTCTGTATCATATGCTAGGGACATGGGAATGGCTAAAGTATCCTGGTTCATGAGTTGAAAAATCAAACTCCGGCAGACCAGAATCATAAATTGCTTTGCAAGCTCTTTCGATAAACATACCTAATCAATAGAAAGAAAGTCTTGCATCCATCCACTGATAGGCTATCAATTGATCTATTATCATATGAGTTGTTTGTTTTGCTCAGCAATTAGGTCGTGTAACAAATAACATCTTGGACCACTACCGGTTCAAAAGGATCAGACAAAGGACTGGAATCATGACACTAAGGGTAGTATGGTACTAGGTGTAGTGCTATGTAGACATCCATTGATCTAATCTTCGGACCCACTCAGCTATGATTACGGTCTACAGCGTCATCACCGTCTCCTTGATGACATTACCGCAAGGCAAAAAAGTCCACACCAAAGTCAGGAAGATGTAAATGAGACATGCATCAAGTCCTTTGATCTCACTTCCTATATTTCTCTTTTATCGATGTATGCACCTTGGGATCACCTTGCCTTTGAATCTCTTATTCTTTGTATTAGCATTCCTAGAATCAATCCTACAGCAAGAAAATTGACTGTAAATTGACATAGGAAATATCATAATTAAATTGTTTCAATGTCCTGTTACTCAACCCACAAGAAAATCAGTACATACACAGATTCAGATTGTGGCGTAAGAGTGCTTCTTGTTCCGCTTGACATCACGCCTTATGGGACATACAGTAGTCTGTTCAATTCTTACTGTAAATGTTCTGCTAGCTACATGAACACCCAGGCGTAAGTAAACCATACTATTGGTGGCCCAGCATAAACGCGTCCACCGGATCCTTCACGTGTCGGTGGGACCTTGTCACGTGCGCCCTTGACCATCTCATTCCTGAATCCTTAGCGCCAATTGAACTTTGTTGCTCACTTCATTCCTATCCCAATTTGTCTAAGACTGGGCATGCCTTATCCGCATAGTACATGCTACGTATTAAGCAAGATTCTTCTAGAGCAAGCACTCTTTTCACAGCTTGAATTGCACTTCACATCCTTCAAAGCTGATGGGACTTGATTGATTGTTGGCTGTTCAGTGTTCTAGAATGACGTATTTAACAGAGTGACTGTCCCGCAATGTTTACCTACTTACCAAATGACTGATCCATAACGCTGAAATTAAATCTGAAGAAATCTGTCACTCTGTTAAAACAGACATCTCTAGATCTGGAACAGACACCACATTCAAGTTCTACTGATCGCATTAGTAGTGTGCCTTCCAAGTTTTCTATGAAGGACCTCACCAGACAAAATTATCTTGTTCAACGTTCTTCATCATGTACTGCTTGATCTTCTTGACAGGCTTTGTACATATATATCAATATCTTCATCATCAATGACAATAACTTTTTTTACTGTTCAAAGTCTGTCTACTGACAGCCTTGGCACTGTCATATGGCTTTTTTTGGCTCTTCATCACTTTTGCCTTACTATCATGTCCTCCACCCTTTTCATAAACTCTCCTCCATGCAAGGAGGCTAGGTGTAGATGTACTTCATTTCTTCCAGATCTTTCAGAAATGTGCATATGGACTTCCAGATCTTTTAGAAATGTGCATATGGACATAGCCAATCCTCTCATCAAGATCTGGCACCTCTTTTTGCTCTAACATTCAGATGTCTTCTTTTCTTTTTGTATGTTCTCTTCAATTTGTATTTTTTGTTTTTTATCCTTATGCAACTTTTTAGATTGATAGCAATATACTTTGAAGCCTTTATGCTCATTGTAGAATAGCTTATTATTGTTATGTAATTCTTCTACTCAGAACACTGCATATGTCTAGTGCAATGACTTCTTAGACACCACCAACAATGTCTGCCACCATTTCTAATGACAATGGAACTTCTGGTGTGTTATTTTATGTCACAAGCAAGATTTTACTCATTTTTTTGCAGCAAATAATGCAAGAATAAATTCATATTAACAATGAGGTTCAACACCAGCACTTCTGAGTCTTTCACAAGCTAAAGGTGTCTCTTCTAACCCTCTTCATGCTTGAACAGTTTTTGCATCACATCAGGCTTGCCAGCAAAGTATGCAAGCATCAGTTTGCCAAACAATTTGCTACAAACAAGCTACAAGTAGTAGTACCTCTATTAGTACTTTCATTCAATATTTGTATATAGTTGTCATACATCCAGAACCAGTAAAATATTTTTTTTTATTTTACCATTTCTAAACTAAATAAATCCTAGTATAGGACTCTGGTTACAGAAAATGGAAATTTATTCAAGGATCTTTGTTGTCCTGCCTCAATTAAATTTGCTATTTTCATGAAACATGCTCAAGAGTTGTGTCTTTGCTTTAATTTCAATACTCATGCATTAAAAACTGATTTTGCTCCTTCAATGAAAGAGGCTATAGCTGCACATTTTGCTACTCATCAGCTTTCTTATAATCAGGCTTTTCTGATGCCATCTTCCATTTGCATTATACAAGATGCAACATGCTATTGATAGAACTTTCTTCTTCCAAAACAAGCAGGATAAAGCACTTCTTCTAGTTCTCTACTTTATGTTTCAACTCAATTATTATTAGAAATTACTTTTCAT
This sequence comes from Termitomyces sp. MG16, assembly GCA_003313075.1. NCBI lineage: Eukaryota > Fungi > Basidiomycota > Agaricomycetes > Agaricales > Lyophyllaceae > Termitomyces > Termitomyces sp. MG16. Next base: position 12,761 of record QGOA01008997.1, read on the forward strand.
AATGTCCAGCATCTAAGTCTTTGCATGCCCAAATATGCTTCTTTCTTCTCAAATATCTAATCTGCAGAACAAAGTCAAAAAATTATTATTTTTATATAAGAAAAATTTAGTTATTTTATGACAACACTTAACTTTATTTCAACAGTGTCTGCATATCTAATTGTTGGATCATTGCCATCTCAACAGCTTTAAAGCAAGCATGTTTATCTAGCAAGAAGACTTTGAAACTATTATTTAATGAAAAATTTCAAAGAGAAATCCAATGATCCAAATTGTGACAATTGTTTATATTGAAATGTAATGGTGTGATGGAGTACCACTCACCATTGTCAAGAGTCAAGAAGGCCACCACCTGCTTTGTCCAAGGGCCACTGCCTGCTTTGTTCAACATATATTATAAGGACACTGCCTACCTACAAGTACTCTCAGTTTGGTTTATACACCACTGAGAGTATGTCATGAATACTCATACACATATGAACTTGTACTTATGTTGTATCTAAACAATCCATTTACAGTGTATTATTCTAAGTACATGAATACAGTTTGGTTTAATAGTCAGAATCTGTCAATTATATTGCATGTTCGAACAATTTATAAGCTTTATCTATTCTTGGTCACAAAGCAGCAATCAACTTATTCTCCACTTATTATGGCATCAGTACCTTCTATTTGGCTATCTGCTTTATTACCATTATTAACACTACAGACTCTGCAACTCATTTTATTGATTTTTTTCATTATATATATATAGTAATAAATATGCAATTGGCCAAGGCCCTGAGTTGTCTGCTTGTGCCAAAATGATTAAATTTATAATAAAACATTTTTTATATTGATATCCTATTTCTAGTGACTTTTATTTTCTTCATCTTCAAGACTTATCATAGCCTGAAAATGATTTTATGCTTTTTGAAACATATAGTTTTATAATTGCTCTTTTGTTGCTGAGAAAATATTTATCTCTGTAATTTGAACAATTATTACTACAATTTTATAGACAATTACCACTACTTATATTATACATGACAGAATCTTAATGGGCTAAATAAAAGCCTGGCTGTTATAGACTACTAATACCTTTCTGAGTTTGTCTTTTTGACTTTCAAAGTCTGGAGTTTTCCTGCATTGGCATACAATTATCTATTTAGGCAATTTTCAAGTTTTTTAAGGCTTTGTTGTCCTATACAGTTGTTTTCCATGCTTCTGAGGCCTAGAAGCATTAGCTCTAGCATAGAAAATCTTAAGACTTGTTTTTTTTAGATCTTTCTTTGCTAAGTAAATAGTTATTATAACATTGTTAGTATATACTCTAATATACTTTGGATCTCTTTCTGCCAGCTGTGTGACTAAGCTATAGCCTTCAGAGGTCACTCTTACAACTACTAGAAGACAAAAGAGGATAAAATAGACTGCAGTTATTCAGATGTGCTAAGAGTAGGTGTGTTGTCAGACTAAGCTTGAAATAGGATTATACATAGTTTGAAGACCAGTTTCTTGATATAAAGCAAAAAAAAAAATAGAAATATATTTAGTATTAAAAAATTCAGCAAAATAATGCAAAGAAATTTGCAATGCATGCATAGTTAAAAAAAAAACTAGCCAATGTTGCACTTCTGATACAAAAGGTCTAGCTAAGCTAAGATGTGGATTCAGAGGCTCTGGCAGTGATATGGATAAAAAAAAGTTTGATTTAACCACATGATAAAAGCTATGCTCAAACTGTGAGCATGCTATTTCAGTAAGATATATAGGAATTGATAGCAGCTTAGTATCAGAATTTAACTTATGAAATAAATGGAAAAACTAACAATATTAAAAATAAGCTTATCTATTAAATACACATTTTTTATATTAAACTAGAGTGGCTAAGATAGTCTATATTTTTTATAAATAGAGAATAAAATAATAGCCTCTAATAAGTAAAAACACAAGTATTTGCAAAATAGAAATAAGTAAAGCTATAAACAGAGATTTTTAAGAAGGAATAGGCAGAGTGCAAGCTTAGTTTCAACACTTAGCACAATAGTAAGAGATCATTGTCATAGAGTATATAAATTCAAGTTAAAGTCCAGAATAAAGTAAGAACATAGAAACTCCAATGCTTAGTTACAAGTATAATGAATATATAATTCAGTCCTAGTATACATTAATTAATAATTTATTTATATTTGATTTTGTTTAATAGTAGTGTAATTGTAATAGTAATATCAAGTATTTATTATTTATTATTTACATAAACTATAGACTAACTATTTTTATTTTGAAGCTAATTATTACTTTGTTTATTAGAGTGTAATACAAAAAATGCTCTTTCTTCTATAAAGTACAAATTATAATGAATGATATGACAAGAAGGAAATATAAAGCAATCTGTAAATGCTAATTTGATAACCAGACCAAGCTCATACAAGTATAACTCTCTTTCTTGAAAATGGCCAAAAGAAATGATTATACAAAGAATTTTATTAATCACATTTTTATGAGCAGCAGTAGAAATACATAGATTGACAACTAGACCTCCAAAATAATAAGCAAAGCAGTTTGCATTGAGTAAAAGTTCATCAATATAAAATACAAAGCTAATCATACTTTTTTAGAAAATAATAGGCAAGCTATTGAAAAACTTAATTTAATACTAGTTTAATTATAATAACATACTTACATTAACTTTGACAAAGCTGATAATTTTCTGAAGAAATGTTCTTAACAAGTTATATTCTTGAAGATTATCTTTTATATCTTGGGATTTATATAGAGTCCTTTGTGAATGATTTATTCTTATCCTGTTTTTTTGTGAATATATTAAAAATGTACATTCTGAGGAGCTATATAATCCTAAAATAAAGGTTTTAATTAGTTGATATGTAAATAATCAAAGAAAAATAAACTTACTTTTTCAGAATATTTATTATAAAAAGAATAATAGAGAGCAAGAAAAGTATAGTCTGATTTGGATCTATCTTTAAAAAATTCTCCTTTATATAAAAATTTGAGCAAGAATATAAAATTTTTATTATAGAATCAGCAAATAGATTTGAAGTAAGTGATGAAAAAGATAGTAAACTATTGTTGAGAATTTTGGATCATCAAGGTTTTTCTGCAAAAAAAATTGAAAGTTTTTTAAAAACTTTGTTTGAAAAATAAAGAATTTTGCCTTTTATATAAATATAGTTTTTTTTTTAATAGTATTTGCTTGAAATCTGAAATAAAATTTAATTAAAAATCTAAGAGAGACTAGTTGAAGCATGATTCACTACTGCTTTCAAGTCATATAGGTTGCTAATATAAGATGTCTTTAATGCTTTTTTTCTTTGAAATTCTGTCTAGCTACTTTTATTCTCTTTTAAAATTAGATAAGGCTAGCAAGAAATTAAATAATCTATGCTGACAGTAAAGTGGTTTGCAATTGAAAAAATCATTGATAGTTCAACAGTATTTTCTTGTGGCTCTAAAAGCTAAAAATCTAGGCAAGAGAAAAAAACCAAATAACTTAAAAATAAAAATAAAATTAGAGAATATTTGATAAACTAATATATTGCACTCACTTGACATGCAAAGAGTCCAAGAGTTTAAAAAAAAATTCATATTAGTTTTATAGGCAGAAAATATTTCAAGCTTGTTTAAAAAGGTGAAAAATAAAAAGAAAAATTCTGAAATCATAGTTTTCTGAAGTTTTTTAATTATAGGCAAAAGTTTTCTTTAAACAAATTCTTCAATTTTATTATTGAACAATTAAAAAAAATTATTTTTAATAAATCTGAAATAAAAGGCTACACTTTTAATATTTTAATTAATTTCTTCTTGTTATAACAACTCTCATAGTTAAAGCTGCAATAACCAGCATAATAAAAAAAATATTTAAAAATCTATTTTATAAATTGAGCATATAAAATCAATAAAAAGATAGATATTAGCAGCTATCAAATAAGCTATATGAGTTCTTCAAAAATGCTAGTCTCTCAATTTTGTCAACATTTACTCCAATTTTTGCTGCCATATATGCTATTTCCACTTTTTAATTGGCAGATTTTTATATACTAAAGTCACAAAAAGTTGAATATGCAAAAAATAAAGAAGAAAAAAATACTCACATATTAATAAAAAGTGAGAGTTGCAATAAAGAAAGTATGAATTTGAAGTCATTAAGTTTAATGTCATTATTAAGCTCATGATAAAGAGTAGCAAAATGTTTGAAAGACTGAAAAAGATTTTTCAAAGAAGAGCAAGCTGGCCTATTGCTAGTATAATTATAAATTATTAACAGCTAGATCAAACTCTTCACTTTGCTAGAATTTTCTTTAAATATGACAGAACACAAAGTAACAATTAATTATCAATCAAAAGTAGTAAAAAGAGGAGGATTTCTATTTGCCTGCTAATTAGTTGTTTCTTTGGCTAATTTTTTGCTTAAATACTTTTTAATATTCATCTTTATCATTACATGGAATTTCACCTAATTTATTGACTAATTTTCTTTTTCAGTCTTTCTTTTCTTTTTATCTCCTCTATTTTTATCTATTTTCTTGATTATATGATTATCAAAATGCTTATCTTCTGTCCCATCATTTTTGTCAAAAACATTCATAGCATAAGAGCATATATGTAATAGTAGAATTCTGATTGTAAGTACAGAATGTGAAGGTGGTATATTATAGAGCATAAGTATAAAGCTGATAAATAGCAATAGCATTGATGTTATATATTAAAAAAAAGCTGGCAGTATAAACAATGGTGATTCAATATAAAAGTGTAGAATCTTCTAATATGCAATAAAGAGCAATTAAACCAAGAAAAGAATGAGCTTTTAAGACTTGATTAAGCTTATTAAAAATGTTAAAAACTATATTAAATGATATGCAGATATTTTCTATATATAATGCTAGAGTATATATAAATTAAAAAGCTCAAAAAATTAGGCAAATTAAATAATTAATATGTCTGGAGCTAAAATAAAATACTCTATATAATGTGACATATTACACTTCTGTTTCTATTCTATTATCTAGACAATGGCTACTAAGAGCTGTTTATCTGGGTAGACTTAAAATAAAATGCAAACTCCAAACATCAAAATCAACATGTTAAAATCTCAGAAATCAAGTCTTCTACATCTTTCATTCTTGCTAAACTCATCTAGCTCATCTGCTCAATGCAAATACTTTCTACTTACTTATCTACTCACTCTATCCTATCTTTTTTTTAAAGTTTATCAACACATTGTATAAAGTATCATTGTTTCTTTTTTCAATGCTGTCACTGCATAGAGGGAGTTTATGCCTACATTTATTAATGTGATGAAAGGATTCAAGCAATAAAAGATCACAATTGACCAAAATATGTCTTTTTTTTTCTTGAATTCTCTATTTTTCTCTATTTTGATTTCTATCTTCAACACTATTACCCTTCCACTCTTACTCATGCAGTCCTATTACAGGTCTGTACTTGCAGACAAGTGCTTGCTGCTTTGCCTGAACTGTGAGCAATGGCTTTTTATATAGGATGACCTCTATAAAAAGATCATGGCCAAGATATGAAACAAGGAAGGCAAGTTTTTAAGCAAAGCTACAAAGATATAGATATGCTAGATTTGGCAATGTTAATTATGCCACTTGTGTTTTTCATGCATAGAATGCATGTATTTTATTTTGTTCTGCACCAATAATAAGGAGATATATATATTTATACTGAGATTTAATGTAGAAAATAGGAATGATATTAGTTTTTGTAAAATTCTTGATTATTTTGTTAAAATATAAATAGAGAAGCATATAGAATATAGTATAAATATACCCAAATCATCTAAAGTTCATATGTGTTGAGTATAGTCAAAACAATGTATATATAGAAGAACTGATACATCTGTTATCAGCAGAATAAAGTAAGCACTGAACTAGAGTACATGTTAGTTCATGATGTAACAATAAGCTTGTCTACATATTCTTCAAATAACTGCAAGTTAAATGCCACAACCATTTTTACTAAGAATTTAAATATATACAAGCCTGGCTATATTCATAGCAATTTAAAAGTATGAAAAGTGAAAAACAAAAAATCAAATGTGTCTACAGTTGATATAAAATATGCTTTATGTGATATGCTACAACTTTTTATTTGCTCTAAATAGTCTATAAATATATGCTATTTGAAAAAATTTTATTGTATATTAAAAACTTCTGTAACTATTGAGAATGACTCAATCTAGAGTAGTTGATGTGAAGACATGTTTTATAAGTAAATTACTAGAAGCTGGGAAAGATGTGATTTGAAAAGCTCAACAGCTCAAATTGCTCTGGTAAAATAGACATTGAAGATTAAGTACCTCAACATGTGATAAGTAATCAGGTTGAGACAATGAATAAAAAAAGTCACTATCATCAGCATTGTAAAAAATGTGGTGATTCTTCAAATAAAAATTGACAATATCAGCTCAGTCAATTCCAAAGCCTTCTAAATCTCCATCAACAGTTTCATCAATATGCAACTCTCAAAAACTATTTTCTTGCATCTTATATACATATATGTCTCTTGAAAAGTGATAGTGATCATTTTGACATGTAAAAATATGATAGTTCTAGACTTCAGCCCATATTTTAAAATTGATATTGATTGCATTGAGAAAAAAGAGAAGCTATATATATGTGTTATTATTGGCATTGAGACCATTATGAATTTCTAGGTGTTGAAAAAAAATTCTTCTATTTTTAGCCCACTCTATGAGTAACATCAACCTATAAGCATTCTATTTTGATTTTGTATATATTCTTATGCCAATTTAAACTTAATATGCAAAAAAAAATAATATATATATTTGCTTCAAATATAGAATCTACAATCTAATTTCTGAACTTCTTCTATTTTGGCAGCTATTAAAAGATTTTCTGTACTATAGTCTCTATAAACATGGCTTAGATAGCTAAAAACAGCTGCAATGCTTTAAATAACTTGATAACAGTATTTGCTTTATTGTTGTTATATGCATGAATATCAAGCAAGAGCCATGAAAAACTATCAATAAAAGCATAAATTACAATTTTCTATTGAATAAGACCTGCATATTATATCAAATAAAAAAATCAATATGCTTATTATGTTGGCCATCATGATGTCAGAAAGAGTTGGGGCCAGATATTAAATAGACACAATATTGTATATAACATAGAGCAAATATTGATATAGTAAGACCAATAACTTGACTATATGAGTCAATAATATGCTGGCATAGAACATGTTGATTAAGATGAAGTAGATAACTATCAATTATTTGCCTCTTAAAAGAAGGAAATTGCTCATAGATATCAAGCTATCAGGAGACTCCTTATTTCTTTCTTCTTTTATTTCTTATTTCTTCATTTATCTTTTTATTTCTTCTGTCATTCTTTTACTTTGCTGCTTTTATTCTTTTAATACTATTTATTGGTACTACTTTTAATCTTTGGGATGCTCTGGTTCTTTAGCTATTATCCAGACAAGTGTGGCTCATTCAACACCACATATAGGCTGCTTACATAAGCCAGAGTTTGCCAGAGTTTGTCCCTTATTTATGCAATTGTTAGTTTAGTCAATTTTTGAGTTTTTTAAGGTTTTGTTATTCTGTACAGTTGTTTTCCATGCTTCAGAAGCCCCAGAAGTGTCTATCCTAGCATAGAAAATTCCTAAACTTGTTTTCTTTAGATCTCCCTCTGCCAGGTAAGTAGTTATTATGATATTGTTGGTATATACTCTAATATACTTTGGATCTCCCTCTGCCAGCTGTATGACTGAGCCATAGTCTCCAGAAATCACCTTTACACAAGCATAATAGTATAAAGTTCTTGATTTGATGGCTATGATAAATCAGCAGAAATATGAGGAGTATACTTGCACTCTACTGATCCATCTAGTTGCTCATGTTGAGTATAAACAGGTGGGCCAGAAAGAGACAGTACATATTTGACAAGTTTGCAGCAGATAGTGCAAGCACTGCATCTATAGAGAGCTGCAATTCACTCATGAATAGTGTGTCCTAAAGATAATCAAGCAAAATCTTCTAGTTAGATATCTATACATAGGCACCTAGATTGCCTATTTTGATAGTATACTGCCCAGTAATAGATAGTCCATTGACAAAGTAGTGGCCTCATCAAGAGCAATTATTATGTGGTCAAGACTCTGTTGTATTGTCTGATAATTTTGAGGCATTAGCATATGAGCATGCTACTGTATATAAAAAGTGAGGACTATATGATATAAAAACATATTAGACTCACTTGTTGCAATTCTTAATAAAGTGGCAAACAGAGCCTCTTTTATTCTTCTAGTCTAGCTGCATCACCCAATTGAGTTCATAGTGCAACATCAACAGCCTGCCCTAGTTCTTGAAAAGCTATATCAATATTATCAAAAAGCATGGCCATGAGAGTTTGGAAGAATCATATATATGGCCCAAAATAAATGCTGCATAATTTAGCCTGCTAAACTTGCTTTTCTTTTAGATCAGTTTAAAAAGAAGTTTATTCAATGATTTATGTTAGTACAAAGTTTTATAATTCTCTTCTCCTCAAAATGACATGGCTCACCAGCTATAAAATTTTGTCAAAGAGACTGGAATATGTCGAGCAGATGCAAGTTGTACAACCTCATGTAATGCTAAAAAAAAGCAAGATCAAGTTTTCCAACCACAAAAGATTGATTTCATAGTTTGTGATATTGGATCACATAAGAACAAGTAGCTTAGTAAAGTTGCAAGATAAACAAATTTAATTCATTTTTTTTCGGTCAGGTGCACCAAAGTTTTCATCTCATTTGGGTCTAGTCAATTGAGTGACATCTATGATGATCATTTGGTGATACACTGACCTGCTCCAGCT